>MU123750.1:54893-214949 GCA_014904935.1 Melanogaster broomeanus | reverse complement strand
AGGTCTAAAAATACACAAGTAAGTTATCTTATCAGTAAAGGGCGCTTGGCTGATAAGATAGGCGCGACGCGACGTAACAAAAGAAAAACGTAACAGGTACGGGTTTTTGTGCGGGTCGCAAAATCCTGACCCCCACCCATACCCGGCAGGTACCCGCACGGGTTAGCCCTACCCGTGACAATCCCTATCAGTGCTTGCTCGTCTGTCACACGCAGCCACAACGACGACGGCCCAATTATGTGAGCTGATGTGCCATGCGTAGCCACCATGACAACGACGACAGCCTGACACACAACCACCATGTGCAGCCACAACAACGCAGCGTGCTCGCCTATACTACTTACTGATAATATAGCTGATAATTAATGTAATACCATTATATGAAGTGCAACTTGGTCCTGCGAAAGACTGGTTTCAACCGGTCTTTCGTCGGTCCTTTGTAAGTCTACAAACCAGGCAACCGAGACCAAGACCGAAGGCAACTGAAGGCAACCGAGACCGAAATTCGGTTGTGATCGGTTGCGGTCCGGTTCAGTCCTCGGTTTTTTGTCAGTCCCAGGACTGATAGTGACAGCAACAGCATGAGGATGCAAAGCAAGGGGAGATGTGGTGGTTGAGGGCTAAGCAGGGTATGGATATATAAAGGACATGTGGGTAATGGAGAAGTATATGTCAACCACAGAGACTTGGAGGTCGATAAAGCAGTGAACATCACTAAGGCCAATGCTTGACTTGAAGTGAGAAGTGATAGCAATGGTGACAGTGACAGCATGAGGATGCAAAGCAGGGAGATGTGGTGGTTGAGGCTAAGCAGGGTATGGATATATAAGGTAACAGAGAAGCATGTGTTGACTCCAGAGACTTGGGGAGACAGTCTCCAACAGTCTCCATGTTCTATGCAGTCTAAGAAAGTTTTGATAGAACCATCGGAGAGTCTCCAGAGTCTCCCCCAGCAACTTACATCTCCTCACATATCTTCCTTAAAGTATTCTGACTTTTGTTGTCCCTACTACAGTGTTCTAAACTCAAACTTTTGTCTTTACCTTTGGTACAAGCTTTAGACTACATCGAAAGATTGCTAACTGTGTTGTAACAGTTGCGCAAGCATAAAACTGCATTGGGTTTTCCATTTTAAGAAACAAGGCAGTAATATTCTGATTTAGCAGTGGACATGAACAGAAATAGGGTAATCATTTCTCTGAAAACGCAGATGCCAGGAATTCCTCAATCTCTTTCTTGTGTTGAGCCTTGTAAAGGGTTTAAGAGTTACCACCCTGCAACCAAAACCAATGATCACATACCTTGCTACCCGTTGCAACAGAGCTGGTTGGCTGCCGTCCCGCATAGTAAGGATATTTGCCCCTATGGGTATTGCGTTTCATTGGCAGCGGTAAGTATGCGTGGTCCGATGTATGTCCATGCTCCATTATTGAGCGCTCCTCCTACAACACGGATTACTATAAATAAAAGAGAAGACACAGAAATGCTTACCTGGCACCAGAGAAGGTCGGCGTTCGGATATTTGTCGAGATGTGGTGTGATCTGAAAGCCTTTAGCAAGGGAGCAACGTTAGAAAATCCGACGTACAAGATCATAAGGGAAGGGCGACAACTGTTCGATGCGGCTAATGACAACGTCCTTGATGCCCTTCTCCTCGCGCTCTTGTAAGAGAGTATGATATACTTGACCTGAAAAAGAATCAGAGTACGATCATTGAGAAGTCGCTGAACTCTTGCCAGTGCACAGGATGTGGCGACGAATCTGTTCAGGCGGTAGCAAGCTCTCCGGGTGAGAGTCAGGCAAATACCGTTGGAAGTGGGTGTCACCAATCATCTCTGAGAGATCCGAGCGTGCCCGTGGGTGCGCAACAAAGATTTCGAGAAGAAAACAATTAACTACGAAAAAGTTGGTGAGATGTTAACGAAAACGAGTTAATAGAACAAGATCATACAGGTTTCCGGAAATCGCGATGTATTTGTCGGCGGAGGACATGGAACTGCAACTACATCAGCTGTCTGAATCTGGTTCTGCCATTGCACTCACATAATTTGCTGGCGTTCTTGTGGGTCAACGCAGTTAGCAACCAAGCCCATACGCACGACAAAAAGACTTACGTAGGGTACACGACCTGCATGTTGCAATCCTGATGTTGCCTCTCAATTTTCTCAGCGTAGGGAAGAAGTTCGGGTGGTCGTCACAGAGCTGGAGGAACCGCTCGATCCTTCCACTCGAGTGCTCTGGACCTTGACCATCATAACCGTGAGGTAAGCTCATGACGAGACCACTCCGTTGCAACCATTTTCGTTCCCCAGCCGCGATGAACTGGTCAATGATGCATTGCGCGTTGTTTGCAAAGTCGCCGAACTGGGCTTCCCAGATGGTGAGGGAGTTAGGAGATACAAGAGAGTAGCCGAGTTCGAAGCCAAGAGTACCGTACTCGGAGAGAGAGGAGTTACAAACAACAAACCGCGCCTGGTTTGAACCCAGATCATTCAATGGAACGTATTGTTGTTCATTGACTTGATCATGGATAACAGCGTGGCGCTGAGAGAAAGTACCTCTCTCAACATCTTGACCAGAGACGCGGACGTGGACCTTCTCGAGAGCAAGAGAACCGAACGCGAGAGCCTCGGCAGTGGACCAGTCGATATTTCGACCTTCTTCAACTGTCTTCCCGCGTGTGGCGAGAATTCGGGACAGGTTGCGATGAGGAGTAAAGCCAGCTGGCCACTGGGAGATGGCCTTGCCAACGCGCTTGACAGTCTCTTCATCAGAGCCTGTAGCGCGCGTGGGAAGAGTTTCCTCTGCCAATTGACGTGGCGATGGGAAACCCTGCCAGGACGCTGAGAGCCATTCCTTTACTGGTAGGAATGTAATCTTTGGCAGCTGCGGCGGCTTCTCCAACATTCCCCATACCCATTTCTTGTGCTCCTCGATATCCTTCTCCGTAAACGTACCCCGCCCAACCAAAAACTTCGAGTATTGAGTCAGCGGGGTGGGCTGCTTCTCGATGGCCTGGTACATGCGGGTTGTGTGAAGCTGGGTTGATCGGTCTCATTGTGACCGTAACGACGGTAACAGACAATGTCGATAACGACGTCGCGCTTGTACTTAGCACGGTAATCAGCAGCGAGTTGGCAGACAAAGTTCACAGCCTCCACGTTGTCCCCGTTAACATGGAAGATGGGCGCGTCGATAGACTTAGCGATGTCAGATGGGTAGGGAGTTGAGCGAGCGAAACGTGGATCAGTGGTGAATCCAATCTGATTGTTGACGATGAGGTGAATAGTACCTCCAGTTCCATAGTTCGGCAAATTATGGAAGCCCATGGTTTCGTACACAACACCTTGACCTGCGAATGCAGCGTCTCCGTGGAGTAGACACCCATGGCGGTGTTATGAGTAGTCTCGTCACCCTCGAGAATTTGTATGGCAAAGGTCTTGCCAAGGACGACTGGGTCTTCTGCTTCGACGGTGTGACGGGTTGGCGACAAGTGATAGGAGACCTTCTTTCCCGAGGGAGTGGTCGAACGTAGTTGGCACCCAAATGATATTTGACGTCACCAGCTGGGGAGTCATCGGCCTCCGAGCCCGAAAACTCGTTCAAAATGGCCTCGATGGGTTTGCGGATGACATTCGCCAACACGTTGAGACGGCCACGGTGAGGCATGCCCATGGTGACATGCTTCACACCATGGTCAACTGACCGATCGATGAGGGCCTTCATCCCAGGGATGAGGGCCTCGCAACCTTCTAAGCCAAATCTCTTCTCATTGGGATATTGCTGGCAATGAACTTTTCGAAGGACTCCGACCATATGAGTCGGGTCTAGAATCATGCGCTTCTCTTCTAGTGTGTAATTCCAGGGTTTGGGGATCTCGACCCTTCTCTGATCCAGTCACACTGCTCTTTGTCGGGGATGTGAACGTATTGAATGCCAACGGCACCACCTTGTTATCTTTCAACACCCGCCGTGAAAGGACTTGGGGAGAAACGTACAGTAAATGCGCTTCAATGTTTTTATGATATCTCGGAGCGACATTGTTTTCCGGTCTTCCGTTGCAAAATGAGGGAGGATCCCGGGGCCTAGGGAAATTTGTTTGTCGAGATCGCGCTCCGTGAAACCATAACGGCTGAGTTCAAGCTCCGGAGGATGAACATCGGCAAGGTCGGCATCAAGAATGCCAAGGGGATCTAGTTCTGCGACATGGTGTCCCCCGAACTTGGTATGCCCGAACCAAGAGTTGGACCTGTAACAAGTTAGAGGACGAAACTG
Source organism: Melanogaster broomeanus (assembly GCA_014904935.1). Classification (NCBI taxonomy): domain Eukaryota; kingdom Fungi; phylum Basidiomycota; class Agaricomycetes; order Boletales; family Melanogastraceae; genus Melanogaster; species Melanogaster broomeanus. The sequence goes on along the minus strand of MU123750.1, from coordinate 210,674 downwards.
CATGATAGCACAGCAATTACTTTCAAATGGTCATCCAGCTCTGTGCCTCCTACTGGCGTGAAGTGCTGGAGCACCATCAGCAGGTGGAGCGATCAAACCCTGGAGGAGGCTGGAACGCCTTAGCGCTGGGCAACCCATGGTCCATGCCGGAGAAATAGGCGTCCCATGAAGCATGAACCGACTTCGGGTCCTGTCTCCAGTGCCTGTACATCTCCTCGGCATAGTAGGCGTTCCGTACCATTCGCGAATGGATCATTAGGCGAAGGAGGTGCTGCTGGAGTTGCCAAAGCGCGGTGTGCCGCTGCAGCAGGGGCAGCGGTTGCTCGTAGAGTATACGGAAAGCGTCTTATAGCTTGTCGTGAAAGCATTTCAAAAACGAAATGCAGCAAGATGCAAAGGACAAAAGCAGGGAGATGACTGAAGTGGTCCAAGTTCGGTAAAAGGGAGCCTGGGTCGGAAGAAGCCGGCAGGACCTTTCCCAAAATTACGTAATGAATGGCGGCCAATGACTACTTCTGGTGGAACAGCTCCCATTGTTGCCATGCTTTGTCTCCGTGACATGTGCTTTCACAATTTTGCTACAGTGAATATTAAATAGGTACCCATGACAGCAAGTACTTGCGGCCGACTGCAAACCGAACAGTGAGGCACTGTCACTGACTGACAGCCAATGCTATGATGCGGTAACAAGACTGCAGTGCTGGGTAAACATACTGCACTGGATATGTACACGGATCAACCGACTGGAAATACACGCTGTTTCTTCTCTCGATAGAATTCGCCTAGGTGCTTCACGGCCTGACCAAATGTCTCACAGTGTATAAGGTCACTCCTAATCCATGAAGGTAGCTTGCCCTGAATGCCGGATGAAGAGTAACGCCGATCAATGAGAATGAGAGATGCCCAATCCATGCGATGGCGAATGGCTCGCCCTAGGAAATCCATCAGTAAAGCTCGGAAAAAAACGCAGGAATACACCACCGATACTCTGATTAACTGCGTTCATACACATATTCTCATACAGTTCCGAAGCAGCGATCTTTAGCCCTTGGGTGCCTCCTATTACCCAGCTTCGCTTCCAATTCGTTTGCGTATCGCATCCGCTCTTGCAACTCTGGCGAATTTTTATTTGCGAACGGAAGTCCAACAACAACAACTGCCCGGGCGAGGTCATCCGAAAAGTTAAGACCTTCCGAGACCTTCGCCCCGACCACCGCAAACAGTATCGCACCCGTCCTCTTGTCGGACCTATCAACCGACTGAGAGGTGGTGAGTGTGAGGTGCTCTCAAGGAAGTCAAGGCAGCCGCTAAGTAGAACGAACCAATTCTCGCACTGCTTCAGCATACTCCGCAGTATTAGCTCCACAGTACTGCTGTCCTGTGGTTCAAAGAATACCTGCAACGCAATCATTTTCTCAGTTTCTTATTCTCGCGAGGCAATAAGAGCTGACCTTCTTCTTAAGGCCGACTTTATCCAAAAGTTGGGCTGTGTTCCAAGTCTTCTGTGCAAAATTCAACGATGAATATGACGGGAAAAAGACCACCATCCCGCCAGGGATTACGTTGCAGAGGTTCGAGATGAGTTGCCCAAGCTCAGTTATTAGGGGTCGGTTGGTCTGTTGGGCATAATTGAATTCTAGATTGGAACCAGCCGGACCCTTCGTGAGGCACAATGTCTGCACATGCGAGCGTGGAACGACGTGACCACAGGAGAAGGTCGATATGCGCTCGGAGAGTACGGAGGGAAACAGTTGGGCAATTACGTCTGACATCTGGTAAATCCATTAGCCTACAACGAGAATACGAGCACGGACTACAAGTACCGGGGACATGGTACCACCAGCCAATATAACAGAACGTGCGGTGTCAACCACGTCGCGAAACGTGATTGACGGATTGAGAAGCTGGTACTTCACCTCAATTTCTTCCGGTTGTGTGCCGTCACCCATGATGGAAAAGATGACACGGCCATCTGGGCAGTTGTTACTGGATAATGTTCCGCGCAAGCAATAAGAAACTGACCTTCTCTGGCACCAGCAAGGCCAACCATGAACGCTTCCACAGCATGAAGTGGTGGGGTAGCTCGAACTGACGACTGATTCTTAGGCACGGAGCCTGTAGATTTTTAACGAGGAAAATCGTGTATCAGGAAGTCACACATACCTTGCGCTTCCTTGCTTGCTGCCATATCGGCATACCCAGATATCTTTCTCGCAATCTAGGCCAAAGAGTTGAAAGCACACTTAAGTCAAGGAGGGAGTCGCTTACTTTACTATGCTTCAGGTACGCTTCCACTTCAAGTAGGTTTATTCCCTCCACCTTTCGTCCCAGCCTCTGCATGAAATCCGGAATGGAGAAGACCTCAGACCTCCCTTCTGCAGAATGTAGTTCCGCCTTCGATTTTGACGTCCTCCAGTCTTCCATGACCTTACGCATTGCGTCCAGGTACCCGATGAGCCGTTTCAAGTGAAGACTATGGACCGCGGAAAGGCGTGTCCGGAATTTCTGGTAGTATACAGCGACCTGCCTCAGAGAGGTCGACAATACATGAGACGTCACGCGGACACTCGACAGTGAAAGCAAAGTGGGTATCAAGTCTGCTGGGTGAGGTTACGGAATAGAGCAGAGGGTATTGTCGCTTACTGTGAGCTTCGTCAATCACGACAACTTGGTTCGACAGGTCTATGCCAAGCGCTTCACGTGCCGTCTTCTGTAATAGTAGATTGTATGGTAATGTTATGAGCTAGGCAACATGGTCAGCCCGGTTAAACAAAGATTGACAAAATCTAACTTCTGCTTGAGGGATTGCCCTTCGAGAGCCATAGTAGGGGCATGTCTGAGCATTCTGTCCAGCAACTGCGAGCTCCTCGATGTCTTTAGGAGACGCCTCGAGAATAACGGTCAATGACAACTAGACCGTCAAGACATAATCGAACCAACCAAAATTTGGTCGCGAAAGTCAAGCATGCGGAAGTCATCCTCGGCAGGCGGAAGGAACTGGCACCGCTTCTCCTCCTTTCCTAGGACATGATCAGATGGTCAACCCAATTGTAACCAGAAGAAGCTGTTACCGTCCAGTAGTTTGCGACACCTTTCATCCAAATCAGCAGATTTCAATCTTACATCCTCATTAATGCAGAGTTGTTTACGTGACCCAAGAGACACCATCCGCCACTGCCGTCGGTTAGCTTCACTATCTTGCTCATTGTCATCTGCTTCCATAGTGTGCTTCTTCGGATTGGTTGAAGGCGTGGTTACAGAGGACTCGCGACGAGACTCCTGGGGAGAAGGACCCGAAACACCATACGAAACATGTCGAAATTTGAGTTTTCGCAGTTCGGGGAGGATCTGTGTTAACTGGGAATGCGTGCGGGAAGCGTAGTAAACTTTGGTACATGCGGGCTCCTGACTTTCGCACCAAGGCTGTTTTGTGACGCCTTGGACCCTGCCATATTATATAAGAGAACAGCCTCCATAAAGGAACGCAAGGGACTCACTTTGCCATCAGGGCACGTACAGCAGGAGAAATATTGTCCTCCCTGTCTTCCACTTCAGCATCAGGTAGAAACATGTCTTCATCGTCTCCCTCTGGTCCCTGTACCGTCCTGGCGGAAATACGCTATCCTCAGGTGTCAGATATCACGAAGCCAGATGTGAACTGCCACACCTGACGCTTTGTGACTCTAGCTCTTGCCAAGGCACGCAATCGAGCTTCCATCTTCCGAGCCTTTGCGAGCCTTTCTTCATACTCACTATCCCGCGCCTCTAGCTCTTTGTGTCGTATCTGGACGGCTTGGGCGGAAACCCATGCAGGTTCTGCCGTCGGAATTAGCACTACCATCAGCCATATGATTGACAGCCTTGAAAGCGCCCAATGAAACCTACCGTTGCTTCCCGACGCTTGTTGCGAGATGAGACCTTTGCGTGCTCGCTCTCTCTCATCAGTGAGCCAAGACAAGCTCGAACAAAGGAGGCTTAGAGTTTTCCCCTGTCTAGACGTCAGGGAATGGGGGCGGACGATGTCGCAGGTTGCTCACTGTGCCAGTTGGACTCTCTACAACAGTGACGTGCTTTTTCTCAATGGAAGAGTAGACATGCTTCATAAGGTCATTTTGTATAGAATAAGGCGGGTCATACGGGAATGCAGGAAAATGCTCAGGAGTGAGGAGCACAAAGTCTTCATGGTTCATGGTTACGAAATAAGGAATTGACAGCTTTTCGCTGCTTCACTTCTGCATCATGTCTGAAGAAATTTTGTATGTACATAATATTTGGTCAGGTTGGCGCTTGGACAGCGCGACCTTCATGACAGTGGACACCATGATTCTCGCGTTATGCAGATACCAATTGCTAAAAGGTAACGCTGGATTCATGGATTCTGCGATATATTATATGTACCAGTGCACTGGCATATACCTTGATGTTTATGACACCCATGATGCATGATGCATGATGGTTACATGTTTGATAGCGTAGATCATTAAGCTTTTAAGATCCAGGAACCTTATGCTTAGCTGAAACCCGAACCAAGGGGAGTGAATTGCCAGTGCTGGCCTTCGATAGTAAGCGCTGATGCGAATCAAAGTTTGAGCATGAGCTTGAAAGCTAGAGTTAAAGAACACACAGCGTCTCGGACGGAAGTAGTGCGTATGCAATATGAAACAGTCGAGTAAGAGTAAGATAATGCGAACAAAATCAAAGTATGAAAGTAGTCAGAGTACAGATTTGAGACAGGGTCCCTCCTCGCAGAATGTATCAGGCGCCTAGGCAGATCTCCGATACTGCGAATGTCTCCTACACATGGCTCGGGCGCCTTCGGGCGCTAAACTGAGCCAACTCTCCATCGTGCGGCAACTATTGCCACCTCCTTGAACCCCATTGCATCAGCCAAGGGTGATCAAGGCTTAAGATTGTTCAAGCATTTGGCCGCTGTAGTATGCTCGTCCTTCAGGCGGGCCAGTAATGGCTTAATCTTGGCAAGCGCATCTTCGTCCGACATCTTAGCTTCTGAGTCCTTGTGAGGATCCCGTGGATCACCCAGATGCTGTATCTTCTCGCAGATTGTTTGCACCCGGAGGACTCCCAGTGCAGCGGACGAGCCCTTCAGAAAGTGACCAAGGCGACCAAGGTTGCTCAGATCCTGCTTCAAGCTGCAAGGTTATCAGACATCAGGGCCACTCTATGGGCAACTAACAGACGTACAAATAGTCGTCCATCTCCTTGATAGTTCCTCAGCTTGCGAGAGATATTGCAGGATCATGCCTTCGGAGAACCCGTCCCCGTCATCCAGTTCTAGTATCTGCCCGAATACCTCCATATCGATGATCTTCAACTTATATAGTGTAAAAGGCTGGTTAGCACGGATCACCAGGTACAGTTTATGGAGTATGGGGAGGAGGGCATGTGGCCGGCTGTTCCCATGTTGTGGTGAGATACAGGAATGGCGTACCTTGTCCATACATGATTCTGCGGGTGGCTCCGGGGACTGTACGATGGTAGCCTGAGACGCTTTTGAAGGAGAAATTTGCTCTTCCGAGTCAGGGCGTGATTTAGCGTCGAGTTTCTTGGGTGGCGGGGCCTTGTTGGATGGGGAAGGAAGAGGACGCTTGGGACTTGCGTCATGCAAAATTGGAGAACGAGTTCGCATCGTTGTTGGCTCTACGGGACGGGAAGACATGGCGAAGACGAAAGGAAGAGAGACGACAGTAAAAAGGAGGCGTAAAGAACAAGCCAAGAAATAGGTTATAAGTCAGATACCAAAGAGATCCCTCCCGGACCCCAGTACATAAGTAGACAGTCAACTGATTATCGACCTTGAGATCATCACCCGTTTCTATACTCGGAACACCCCTTCCACGACTCAGAAGCGCTACCACCATTGGTAAACCCTCCATCCGATTGCAAATACATATACCATATTACGGTCGATACACTCATAAGAGCCCACGACGGACACCGACCAATTTTCCTATCTAACTGAGTCCATTCGTTCTGTGCTTTACCCAACGCCCCATTTCTTTACTACAGCACACTCATTTACACGACTTTAGTAGCACGCAATCTTGCGATGTCATCGATAGAATACCCTAGCTCCTGCAAGACCTGCAGACCCCAGGTTCACAGTTTAGATGAAACGATTAGACGTGTGTGGCTGACATACCTCTGTGGTATGTTGTGAAAGCCAAGGTGGTGGGTGCCTCACTGGCATCCTCTTGCCGTTGTAGGTAACAGGTGGCGCAACCATCCGCACTTTCCCTGCGCGTGGATGCTATATATTTCGGCGTTGAACCGATCAGTTCAGATGGCACGTTGCAGGGTGAGACACGCACATCAATCTCCACTGTAGACTCGCGAGCAATAACTTGAGGATGTGCAAATGTCTGGCTGATATCATTGATTGGCCCAAAAGGAACTCTGTCTCACGACTCGATGTCAGCTTCCATATAAATATCTCTATGCATCGTACAAACCCAAGCCCGGTAAATTGCTCTATCCAGTGGCTTCTGTCGTACTGTTTCAAAGCCATAGAGATGATGTCAATCAGTTCTTCCCTGTTCGCTACACGGGCGGCATTCGTCGAAAAGCGAACGTCGTTCGCGAGCTCAGGCTTCCGGAGGATAGTCGTCGTGAGAAGCCTGAACTATGCGCGTCAGTCATTAGCAGGCACGTCGGTGGGAGTCGGAATGCATTGGAGTATACCTGTTTGTCGTTGCCCGCACCAATCATCAAGAATCCATCTTTGCAAGGGAAGACCTGGTACGGTACTATCGAAGGGTGTGCAGTTCCATACCGAGCAGCTTCCTTTCCGGCGATGAGGTAATTAGACGCTATATTGGCAAGCCCCGCTAGCTGAATTGACCTCAGGATGAGAGTTAAGAGACAAGAGAATGTACTGACTTGAGTCTCAAATAAATTGCAGTCGATCCATACCCCTTGACCAGTTTGACTTACGGAACGCAATCCTGCCATGATAGCGCCGTGGGCGTAAAGTCCAGTCATAATGTCAGTAACAGCCACTCCAACTTTGGATGGGGCGCGATCGGGTTCGCCTGTACTATAGCGAATGATCGCACACGGAAACAGGGAGAAGACAAACGACATGCTAACATGTGCATCAGGCCAGCCTCAGCTTCAATTACAACGTCGTAACCTGCAGCTTCGCGGTAGGGTCCAGTCTGCCCGTAACCTGCCAAACTGTCGGGGGTGACATTTGATGGGGCACATGGAAAGGTACAATACCGGTTATTGAGGCGTACACGAGGCGCTGGTTGACTTTTTGGCAATTCTCCCAACCAAGGCCCATGGAAGCGAGCTTTCCAGAGACAAAGTTTTCCACCAAAACATCCGAGGACTTTACCAGCTTCTGCAAAATTTCAAGACCCTCGGGGCGCTTGAAATCAACAGTAATTGATCTCTTATTCCTATTGACTGCCAGGAAGTAAGCTGACTCGGGGGGTAGGTGAGATGCTTCTTCTGGTGCATCCTTGGGCACAGGGGCAGATGGGGGTGTCCACGAGCCTAAAGTTCGTCATAGATTCATGTCGAATACGAACGAGTACACAGTGTGTAACTTTGCGAGACTCACGAGTATCGTCTCCTTTTGTGATCTCTTCCACTTTAATGACGTCAGCCCCCAAGTCTGCCAAGAGCATAGTACATGATGGACCGGCCAACACCCTTGTTAGATCGAGCACTCTCACCCCATTCAAGGGCGGTGGTATGCCAGCTGCGACAGAAGAGGGTCTTGCGCCGACCACACGTTGACAACGGTTGGCAGAGAACCCGTGTCTAGCGAAACACTTGGTAGTGCCAGTTAGTCCTCGGAACGTTGAATTCCTGAGAATGAACATGAACAAAAGCGAAAATGAAGTAGGGGATATGATATAACTGTGCGACTATGGTACTAGGTGATATATCTCACGGCAGCTTTTATGGCTAACTGTGGTGCCGAGAATGTAGCGAAACAAGTACGGAGCCGCAAGTAAACACCGAACAGGGTGTCGGAAGTCTTCAGTTACCCTGGTCTCATTTCTTGAATTAACACGACCTTCTGGCACCCACTTCTACCTCATTCCATCCGTAATGCCTCAAGGTTGCTGACTGCCCCGTTCGTAGCCCAACCCTTGCAAAACAGGAAAAGGGATCACCAGTAGTGGAAAATGGGCTTCTTTTCGTCCCGAAGACAAGAAGAAACCAGCCTTGAAAATGACAGGTCCGTGGTGCAGGTCATTCGTTCCCGATTCGTCAGTACCACGCTTTTCATAAGCTATTAGTGTCTGTTGGGACTGACCGTATGCGCATCGGAACTTGCAGTATGGTAAATACAAAGGCAAGGAGCGGGAAGCATTCCCAAACACTGCCTCCTCACCTCAGCTATCTCGTTCTGGCGGCAAGTCAAAGAGATCCACCAACAGGGAATCTCACCCCCGTACAAGTGTCAGTGGTTCACCACTCCGCCCGCTTGAACAATCTAGCCCGCGGGCAACGCCTCGATCCCATGCCGATGCGATAACGTCTGTGCTCTCGCACTCTGATTACTTCACTCTGATTCACATTTTTGGGACACAGTTCAACCCTCGCACAGCGCCTCAACGAATTGGCGGCTGCCAACGCCGAAGGCTTGCTCAAGTAAGTTCGTTCGCCACAACTGGTGGACAATATTGGGGGTGATAGCTATTGGCTGAAACTCCGCTTAGCGACGAAGAGTATCGCCTGTTGCGCCAGAACATATTCGAACGTTTAGCCCATGGTAGCTCCGTTCCCACAGAAAATCCTGTCATCCCTCTTAGCTCTCACAGTCGCTTGCCTTACCAGCGTAAGTCAATTTTGTCTTTAAATCGCAAGTGACATCTGAGCTCAGGGTCGCTCAAAATTTAGCCTCGCAACTGAATCCAGACAGCTACGTCCCATCACAGTTTCAGGTCACGTCCACTAGAACTCCCTCGGTTCGCTCCAAGTCTTCAATTTCGTCAGCAATGTCCAACCTGTTCAAGCGTGGGAGCATGCATCGAATTAGTGCTATACCAACGAAAGATGGGACCATTAGCGAGACGTCGAGCACATTCTCGTTGGGCTCAGTAGCATCTAATGCGTTTAAGCGAAGAGCTATACCTCGGGACTTGAGAAATGACAATCCATCATTAAGAGCGGAAACGCCACTTGATCGTGTCAGGATGTCATCACCATCTCGTCCAAGTGAATTGGAACACAGCCCGCTTGGCAGCTCATCATACCGCCGGAGCGTGCGGCGACCGGGCATCCCAACTCCTCCTTCCTCCTTTCCCAGTCGCAATCCTGATTTGAAACATTCCCCTTCAATCCTCACAAGCGACCCGTCGCTGGACGACGAGAAAGCAAAATCGTCTCAAGACATCCGTCTCGAGATTGAAGCAATGGAGGCAGAAGGCCGGAGACTTCTCGATGCCTTCAATGGGTTAGAACTTAGTGTACTGACCCGGAATCAGCATAAGCCAGGATATACCCCAGTACCACTCTCACCAGCTATATCTGCTTTTGGTCGGAGAAACGGAGGGGAATACAACGATTCTTTCCTTACCGCAGGAGGGAGCACGTCTGGGCGAGGTACCCCATACCATGGCTCGGATGGCGATGCTCTTTCGCTTCGGTCCAGTACTTCCTATGGAACCAACGTTTCCCAACCACGTTCACATCGTCCTAATCCGTCCCTTTGGACAAACAGTTCGCTCGCTGCGCCCATACCGGCAAACCGCAAGAGGTCAACATCATCGTTATCATCTCGGGCTCGTGTACCGCCTCCCACATCTTCTCCAACACTCACGCAAGCTCGACTACGAGAGCTGGGGAGCGTGTCGAGCATCAACCTAACGAAGTCACGTGACCCGACATCTCCAACTTCCATGGATGAGGATGCTGCGCTCAATGCTCTTGAGATTGAACTGACTGAGATCCGACGGCGGCGACAAGAAGTGACAGCTCGATATCAGGATCGCCTCGAGTACCTACGAGCGCAGTTGAAGGGTGCCGAGTTGCGAGAGAAATTGTTAAGGAAGTGAGTTAAAATAGTCTGTATACCACTGACGAGACGGGAGATGTACTTTCTTGACAAATATTTGACACGGTGCCGTGCTTCATGTTTTAGCTACAGATTAGTTTCACCCGTTACCCGCTGTCTTTTACGTTGGGGATGCACTGATATCATTATTATCATATTGTCGTTAACTTGAGTGTGGAAAGCCACAGCAAGAGCCGCAGTCCCGTTTAGTTTGTGCTGTGCATTTCTGGTCCTCTTAGAATTCAGCCCGCAGTCTCCGCGTCTTAGACCATTTCTTCACTCGCCACCTTACCGCAGAGCGCAACTTGGAGGCCACTCAGGACTCAGGACACGCCGGGAAAGCGCTGTAAGGTTTGTTTGTTGGCATTATGAACATCAGTCAGCCGTCTGGCTACGGGCAGGACAACAATACCAGTGATAGTAATTTTGGTCCGACACCGGGATCTACCCCCACACCAACTACCCACGTTCCAGCCCAGCTTCACCGCAGTCGCAGCCACAGCTCACATTGGTCCAACGCCGAAATACCCCAGCATCATCACCAAGGTACATCCTACTTCCCCTCTCCACAGCGCCCAACTTCCCCCACATTCCGGCAACCAGGCAACCATACTTTGCCAAGGAGTATGTCTGCCAATTCGTCAAATTATAGAGCAAGGAGCAGCAGCAGCAGCAGCTCGCGTGCCAATGCAAGAGCCTTTCGGGATACAGGCATGCTTAGCGAAGAGGATGAGGGTGGGAGTGGGTCTGAAGATGCGCGAGAAGAAGTGCAACCCAGTCGCCATGCTCGAGGCAAGGCTGTCGCTGAGGATTCGGATGAAAGTCCAGAGAGCGATGGAAACGAACTGCTGCGAGATGATGATGATCCCATCACGCTCAAAGACCGCCAGTCTCTCATCAACGTCGAGCATCCCTTCGGTCTCCGTATCTGGAAACCCGCTTTGTACAAGAAGTCCAGGTCCATCACTCGCAATGCTGACGCAGCGTTGCATTCAGTTCCTTCAGCACAAGCTGAACGTCATTTATTACCCGGAAATATCTTCTGGGTTATCTGCTTTGGCTGGTGGTTGGCCGTAGCATGCTTTGCTATCTCGACCATCTTGTACCTCGTGCCATTAGGTGGCCGCAGATACTCTGCGTTAGTACTTGGCCTTGGTTGGTACATCGCATGGCCCTTCGGTAAATATGTGGAAGGTGATAGTGAAGATGAAGGTGACGAGGCAACTTACCTGGAGGAGAATGGCAACAGCCATGCCGCTCATGAGGCTTCCCTGTCGAGGACCTCTACTATCACCCCTCTCACCGCGCATCGAGTTCAATCGCCCCTACGAAGCCCCGCCAACGAGAATACATCCTTGTTGCCAACCGTTCAGGAACGCCATGTCCTCGTCTCTGCCAAATCTTACGGGGCTGCGCCGCGTACCACATCACCCAATACATACCAATCCGATGATTGGCTGGGGCGCACTGCTTTCTGGGTTGGCTTTTCCGTCATTATCGCACCTCTCATGTTTTTCACCTGCATCGCGTGCTGGGCACTCATCATTACGATCCCTATGGCGAAGCTCAATTGGGCCCTCATCAAGTACATGTTCACCAATCCAACCAAACTGCGATTCTGCGCCGCCCCTCCCGTAGTTATTGTTTCCCCCACACAGACCGATTCGTCATCGACCTTGCCAGCAGATCGCGCCCCCCCTTCGGCCCGTGCCCCCGTCGAATTTTCTGTCAAGCATCCCAGGCTATCTGAGGGTCAAACTGCTCCCTCGGCTCTGGGCTCGCCGAAGTCCATAGTACTCCTGTGCGTGTATCGCGCGGGCGGGTGGAAATATTACAAGTACACAGTTGGTGGAGTCAACATCATCTTCGTCAACCTTCTGCCACTCGTCTTTTTCGTCGTATTTGATGGCTTCGTCCTTCTCCCCCACGTCGAGCGCAGCATTGCTGCCGGAATTCATGTTTCGGCAGTACTCGCCTTCATCGCTTCCCGGGCACTCATCTTCATTCTGTGTCTGGCAAGTGTGATACCCCTCTCGTATTTCATTGGCATGGCTGTCGCATCTATCTCAGCTCAGTCGTCCATCGGAATGGGTGCTGTCATCAACGCCACCTTCGGTTCCTTTATCGAAATCGTACTGTACTGTATTGCCCTTACTCAGGGCAAAGGCCACCTCGTCGAAGGGTCAATCGTGGGTAGCTTGCTCGCGGGCGTTCTCCTAATGCCAGGAATGAGTATGTGTGCAGGGGCCCTCAAGAAAAAGGAACAAAAGTTCAACGCTAAGAGTGCGGGAGTCACGAGTATGATGTTGATCATGGCCTTCATCGGTACCCTTACTCCGACATTGTTCTACCAAATATATGGCAACGTGAGTCCGGTCATGTCCTCCACTGTCCGACTCTGATATTTGGTTCTGTAAATCCAGTTCCAGTTGGTTTGCAATGGTTGTCCCGACGGTGTCGATGGAAGTGCCCCCAGCTGGAAATGTGATCACTGCTACTATCAGCACCCCGATCCTGTCGAAGATCCTTTCTACCAGTCAACTGTCAAGAGCTTGATGTACTTTTGTGCTGTGGTTCTTCTGTTTGTAAGTACCCTCCTGTCAGCGATGCTCTCTGCAGTTGCTGACAGGTAACACGCAGTCATACCTCCTCGGCTTGTGGTTCTCCCTACGTACTCATGCTTCTCAAATCTGGCAAAACCCTCAACAGCTATTACACGCTCTGGAATTGCCAACCGCGCACCGACTTCCCGGATATCAACGCATGACGAACGTCCCGTCCCAACCTATCCTTCGCGAACCACACAAACGCAGCAATGTTGCGAGTGGTGAAGGCGAGGTACCTTCTATGTACCAGACCCCAGCTCCTAAACCTGCTGAGTCCCTCCCTGTTCAGCAGGAAGCTGGGTCGCCACGTCCTCCGCTCTCACCTTCGCTCAGGCGTATATCCTATGCACCACAACCTCTGTCCCAGAATTTCACACCGCTGCTCGAAAGTGTGGACTTAGCCATCAAGAACTCCCCACTACCTGAGAGCATGACCACAGATGAACTTACGCGAGCTGTTGCTGTTGCTACTGTAAGCGCGCTGAGACACCAACAGGCCCATGCTATCTCTCCGGCACGAGCTAGGGTATCTGTAGCGGGCGAAACAGATGCTGGGGTTGGTGGCCACGGTGGCCACGAGGCACCTGAATGGAGCAGGACGACCAGTGCTGCTGTGTTACTTGTTTGTACTGCGATCTATGCGATCATTGCAGGTACGTATGTCAACTTTAGCAGATCTCCATGTCACTGACTGAAATTTCAGATCTTCTGATCGACGTCGTGGACACCGTTTTAGAAGGCTCGGGTATTGATGAAAAGTTCCTTGGCATCACTCTTTTCGCTCTTGTTCCTAACACAACCGAATTCATGAATGCCATCTCCTTCGCCCTCAATGGAAACATTGCGTTGAGGTGTGCACTCATTCCACGCTCCACCAACATCTGCTGATGGTTTTTACAACAGCATGGAAATCGGCTCCGCATATGCTCTCCAAGTGTGTCTCCTCCAAGTTCCCACCATGGTTGCTTTTTCGGCCTTATATGCTCCTGAGAAGATGGGAGAAATTGCATACTCGTTCACGTATGTTGCATCATTTCCCTCTCTTCACTCTCCTAGGCCACTAACCACCACGCTAGTCTTATTTTTCCCCGTTGGGACGTCGTAGTCATCATCCTTGCCGTTTTCCTCATGACTTATACCTATATCGAAGCGAAAAGTAATTATCATCGAGGCAGCATCCTTATCCTCAGGTATGTCACCAGCCATACTGCGCACGAGTCGCTAATCCCCATCTGTGTCCTAGCTACCTGGTCCTCGCCTCAGGATTCTACTTCGCCCCTCGCATGTCTGATGATGAGAAAGACATGGGAGTAGGAGTGCACTTGGAACCATCTCTTTCAATGGTTACTCAAGCTTTCGTCTGGTCATAATCCCTTATTCAGTCATTCTCCAATTAACTAAGTGGCTCGTCAACGTTGCAGCAAGTACCAATAGAAATTGAATGACTCTTGTGATACAGTTATACGATCATATCAATGCATGCTTTGCAATCCTTCTAACACCTTCTGAATTTGATCCGCCGAGATCGTCAACCGCTCAGGCTCGGTTTGACCTTCCATAATCTGGCTGAGTGACTGCTGGTCAACCATGAATTGGAGGAACCGCTCTAGGAAGTCTCCATCGAGGAAGCCAACAGAGGTTGTTTCTAAATCACTTCGTCCGGAATTGTTCTTTGGTGCACGGAACCTACATAATCGTCAGTATCACAAGCACGCGACGCAAGGGACGTCTTACTTTGACTGACTGATGCCAGCCTTATTTTCGTAGAAAGTCGACAAATTCCGCTGCAAGGCAGTCATATCCAACGATAACTGGTCATCGTTCAGGTCAATTACGACACCAATTTGCCCAGCCGCAGTCAAGAACAACTGCTTGGGCATCATTGGAACGTCAACAGATATGTCATGCGAAGAAAGGGTGCCTTCAAGGCAAATATTAGCGTCTGAAATGCTGGCATGGAGCATTATAGGCAATACTCACCTGGCAAGAACTTGTTGACTATGTCACCCAGATAATAGTGACCTTCGCGTTCAAGCAATCTATTCAGCTCGGTCTGCTGGAGACGGAACGCGAACAAGTTGTAATCGCTCTGAGGGTGGTTGCATTGGCAAAGGTTACGGAAAGTCAGACAGCTCTTGCTTACATTGCCCCCAATAATGGTGTTGTCGTCAAACATCTCTGCACATGTTGGCCACAAAGATCCATAGTCTTTGGCGACGGGTTCGATTTGGGAGCCATTCAGTTTGAGCAGTGAGACGGAAGTAAGTGCGTCTCCGACCAAAAGTTTATTGTCCCGGGAGACAAGGGTAGTGATTAGGTAGTTGTGATTGAAGACTGCAGCTTTGGGTCATCGAGATGTCCTTATCGGTCCCTTCGAGATTGTAGACCACAACCTGGGGGGATCACGGTTAACATACGTTTGCAAATATGGATAATACCTACAGAACTATTGACAGCAGCAATGATCGTGCCATCGATCGAAGTGAGGGCGTATACGCAGCCCCTGACGTTCACAGATGCCATAACAATCAAACTAGTCCGAGAACTGTTCGCCTGCAAAAGAATGAGCCGTCCCTGTGAAGGCTCCCGCTCTCGGTCATCCGATGATGTAACACCCGCACACACAAAGGACATAGGTACACCTGAAAGCGTGACCGTGAAGGAATGCAGGGATGTTACTTCTTCACCTTGGTCAACCTCCAGCTCTGTGAGCTCTGCGTAATACTAAGTAGGTGTGTTCCGCAATACAAATCCCGAAAAGCTACTCACTCTCGAAAGAGACATCATGGAACAATTGCACGGAGGAGCTAAACATTTCTGCCTCCCCGATCTGAGCAGGCATAGGTCGCAAACAGGAGACCGCAAACGCTCCCCAAGATGGGTTGTGGACTATGCGACGCGGAGAATCATAACCAAGGGGAACCTGTCTTGTTATCAGACTAAGGCTTGAATATGAAGAAACGACAACGCACCGAGCGGATATGAAGCTTGTCGAAGTTCGCCACGGACCCTATGACAAGAGCGTCGGGGCTCGCAAGTACCACTGAAGAGGGGTAAGCTGTCGTACTGAAATCCGCAGCTGCGCTGACATCCTATTCATAAAGTCGCTCACTCATCCAATTATGGCGGACAAAAAGTTCTACTAACCTTCAGCATCAATGGTGAATGCTGGAGACGCTCCTTTTCCCAGAACAATATCGATGTTCGGCTCCCACAGGCAAAGACCGCCGACCGATCTTTGATACGACAACTGTGCATCGTCACAGGAAAGGTGCCAATGGGGAAAAACTTCTGGTCTCCAAATCTCTCGTTATTAAAGGGAAACGATGTGACAGAGCCATTGGTGAGGCCGACCAGAAGATGGTGATGCGGCAGTTCGCCAGTTTCGCTCGTAAAGTTGTGAAGCAGTAAAGATCGTGGGACGGCTGGAAGTTCCTTGGTTTCACAGACGACTTTCATGGTCCCTGGCTCTGAAATAAGGGACAAAATCTTGACAATCTTCGATGTCCAGAACGCAACCGCGATATATATTGCAAATGCCTTTGAGTCGTCTAGCGGCCGACACGTTACAGCTGAAATCTCGGCCGTGCAGCTGTGCGGCGCGGATTCTACGAACTCGCGTTGCCTCCGTTTCACAAAGCGATCGCCATCTAGATTGAGCAAGACCAATCGACCATAATTGAGGGCGATTACGACTTGGCTAGCGTTGATGTCGGCAGCTACGATTTCCCTACCAGCCCAGCCCCTGACGTCCCCGTCGGCAAACCTGTCTAACGTCCAGAGGCCACCTATTCGTGTATACATCCGCATGTCACGGTCATAGTTCAGAAGGAGTAGACCCTCGGGAACGACCTGGACGACAAGGGAGGAATCCTTGTAGGCGGACCCAGTCGAACCATCCTTTGGGATTCGCCGGAGGATGTTAGAGACCGCTAACGTCCGGCACGATGTCATAAAACTATTGTGAGAACCAACACTAGAAACCACAGTGCCTCGCTCGTCGTCAAAACGAAACACGTGCGTTTCATGGAGAGTCGACAGGACGATATGCGTGCTTTTCCTGGAAGTAGGTTGAGTACCGGCGCCCCCCTTTCTACATGCATTTACTCACCGATCCCGGTAACTTTCTCGCACAGGCCAGATACGATTGACGTTAGATATACCATGTACAACCGATGCTTCCCGGAAGTCGGCACCACTCCTCACAACCTTGAGTGAGCCTGTGTTCCGTCCCCCCGAACATGTCACAATCTCGTTCTACAGCCACCATCAGCAATCGATTCAGACTTTCTAAAACTATGCGCACCTGGCCGCTGTTGTCTGTGTCGACGAGGATGCCATCGACGATCGGAGCGAGGTTTGTAAAGTTCTCTAGTTCGACAACATAACTTCCTAGGCCATTGACGATTGTCCCCTCGGCATTTTCCTCGGCTACGGTTTTAGCGGGAATACATAGCTCTGCAGGCTTGATGGTGGGTATTGATGTGGGGACGGGAACAGTGGGAGAATTCAAGTTGGAGACGGGTGATGAGCTAATCCGCAATAGCTGTGAGTCACCAAAGTGAGATCCAAGGTACACGACTTGATTCGTCAGGTATGTTAAGGTCGTTGGTGAGGATGCCTGTAGTGGTTTATAGGCTGGTCAGATGAGATAGATATTGGGAGCGAGTCACCTACTTCTCCGAGAGCAATGAGCGTCAAAGCCATCCTACTAGCGCCGTCTACACACAGCAGTGCCAGTCGCCCATATTTGTCGCCAATCAATAACTTGTTGTTCTCCTGGTTCAAAGAGCAGAGTCTATTATTTCCGAAATGAGGTTCTCAACGATGTTCAGAGTGATGAAGCACAAGTACTCACGCAGTAACTTCAGACCATGGCCATGTGATCATTGCGCGTGTTTTCTTCTTCCTCCATTCCCTCTCCATTTCCTTGTCCTTTGCCCTGGAAGCCTCTTCCGCATCTCCACTCCTTTTCTTTTTCTCCGTACGGCGATTCCTGCGGATGTTTTGTTCCAAAACATCTCTGGAAGCCAGATCATACAACAGAATCTTTCGTCCTCCGACTATCAGAACCCCTCCTTCGAAATCATCGCCACTGCTTTCGACAGAAGGGACAAATATCAAGCGAGGTGTCTGTTCTTCAATCGAGAACCACTTTCCTGGCGGTGGCACGGGAGGGAGCAGTGGTGAAGGTGCCGGGGAGAGTTGGAGGTCATCAATAGTAACGTCGCGGGCGAGAAGCTGGAGGCGCTGCTGGAAATCGTAATGCAGCATCGCTAGCGTAGTAGGATTGAGCTGAAGTCGAGATGAAGGCCAGACTAAGAAGATTTAGTTCCACAACGCTGCAACAGATGTCCTCAGCTCATAATATGCACAATGGACGAAACATATACATACGATGCATCGAAGTCCCTGTCATAACTGCCCTCCTCGTTTAGGATGACAACCTTCAGTCTTCCTGTATAAACGCTTACAACGGCAATAGCTCCTGAGGGATCCACGAGGACATCGTGACAGAACTCTGCTGATCGAGCATTTCTCTCGAATAGAGAGAGGTGCTTGGTGGAACGAAGGTCCGTATCCCCAGACTTGTTGACAGTGAACGATAAGAATACCAGCTCAGGCTCTGGGTGATCAGTGAGCACGAGTAAGCTCAATCGATTGGTGCGCTGTGAAACGACAACCCAAGCCGACCATTGTCAATTTGTCACTACTGGTGAAGACGTTGTAAATGAGAACGTACCACAATGGGAACCGACTTGACTGCCCGTATTCTTCCCCAAATCTCAATTCCCTGTTCATGACTGAGGCCCTCTGGCTGAACAGAGTAGATGTCTACTCTGTTTAATTTTGCTACAATGAGGAATTCAGAGCCGAGTTCGTCTGCTAGAGTGCATTTAAGTGAATCAAGGACAGACGACGGTGGATGAAATGTAGCGACGAGTTTCATGAAGAAGCAATCGACGTTGAAGACTCGGAGTGTGGTGGAATACTAGCACCGTGACGTTACAGTAATCTCTGATATGATCACAACTATTATGTATGTGTTCTCCCACGTGAACTGATACAGTAGCTTCTAGTACTATAATATCACCCAGCGTACATAGCTCCTTCTTCGTTCATAATAATATCTTTCTCTTGAGTTTCCTCAGCTTCGCTGGTCTTGGGTCCATGCACGAACCTATCGAGCAACGTTGGCTGCCATTCTTGACCACTTGGCTCCAAGTCAGGTTTCCGCTGCCGTTTCCCAATTGATTCCTGTGATCCAACAATTTCTGCAAGGAAGTGTGGTAACATGAGCGAGGACTCCAGGAACACTCCAATACTAAGTTTACCCTCGAGAAAGAGAAATTCATCCACTCGCCGAACGATACTAGCTGCAAGCAGTGCATACTCAGCATCAATACTGAGTCCAACAGAATGCAGTATGCCATACCAACGTCCTTTTGTTGGACTGTTGTTCTCTTCTCCCGTTCAGCAAGTTTCTGACATGCCTCTGAGAGTCTCTTGATGAACTCTTCCGTCGCGAGCGATATTAAAAACGTCGCGTCTTTGGCAACTATAGGAAGGTCCTAAGGGGAGATCTCGTAGTTATTCCTTTCGGTCACAAACAGATTGCCACTGGTGTCGGAGACCTACCTTGTCCGCTTTAACAATCTTTTGTACTCTCGAGAATGGTAAGATGGATTTGCCCGGTTCTCGCTCTCGTAGTACAGGTCCTTCCTTCTTTCCCGCTTGCTTCTTTGTCGTAGATCCTTCGCCCCCTACTTGTTCAGCCTCAGCATCTACCTCTGGTGTGGCCTCTACTTCAATATGGAGCGGCGGCGTTGAAGTTATGCGAGATGTTTCATCTTGCGATAACGATACGGTATCCTCCCCAGCCATGGTGAATCGGAGGGTTATCCCAGCAAGCACGATCAGGGTTGAACAGAAAAGAGCGTCGGAATACTTGACAGGGAACACCTACAATGAGCCACAAACGCGTCGCGTAGGTTGTGGATCCTACTAAGTACTATGTGACACCGACGGTTTCGGGGTCTCTGTCTATTGTAGCTATCCTCAGTAATCCTCTGGAGCCACGGGTATATAGCTCCGGTATTATAAATGGTATCATGAGCATACTCCGAGAGAGATTGCCTAGCCCCGTCACAACCGTGCTCGGATCTTCACTGCTAGTGCATTGCCCTCGTGCTCGTCCAGCTCCTCTCTAGCCTCGTATTCCCGTTGGTGAAGCTCTCTTCGGGATGTCGACGGCTTTCTATTTGACGATTCAGTCTCCTTCGGCATCGAAGGGCCAAACGTTGGGGCAGGAATAATGTGGTAATGAACCTGGTGGCTCTTAGAAAAGTGGCGAAAGAGAGAAAGAGGGCTGCTTACATGGGGCACAGACTGTGCGTACTCCTGGTTGCAGACAACGTTGAGCGCAGTGTTTTCCATTGCTATCTCTTCCTTATTAACTCCTCCTCACTTGCAAGTCCATTGACACTCACCTTCAGTCAGAGCGCGTGCAACCTTTGAAACAGCATCGCCCATAGCAGCTGCGAATTCAGCAGGTAGCTCAGACACGCGTGTAATGTGTGTTTTCGGTATCACGAGGGTATGGCCAGCTCTTAAGGGGAGAACATCTATCCCAGGGGACGCTACATTAGTCAAGTTACATAGCCAAAACTTCGGTGCTCACCCAGAATTGCAATCACCTTGTCAGTTTCATACAGCCGCCTCGCGGGCAACTCATTGGCAATGATGCGGCAGAAGGTACACCGCGAATCATCAGTCCAGTCTTCGTCCATCTTGCGACCGACGTGTGCATCTATAATGAAGGAGGTCATCCGTACTCAGGATATGTTTGGGGTATCTGTGGAGGTTAGCCAAATCGTATCCTCACCTGGAAGACTCGTCGTCTCATAGTGTGCGGAGGAAGAACGGGAGCTTTTCATCTGAGAGGTGGTCGGAATTCGGATAGCCAACCTCACAGCCTAAGTAACTTACGTACGTACAACGTTTTATGGTTTTAGGGGGTTACTAATCCTAGTATTGTGCATAGAGTGCTAGTGTAAGCAACGTCGTAGTGTCCTCACATCTCTACACTCTGACCTATCAATACCTGAAATATTACTATAATGACAAAAACCGGCAGATCGCATCGCATAGGGACTACGGGCAACCGCAAACTTTCTATGCGCGCCAACTATGGAGAACATGGGGTAGACAATGTACTTGTGCCAACGATTCTGTATCCAAGACTTCTGACCAACTTGAAACGTGTAAAGTACTATAGACAGGTATGAAAATCTTGCACTGAAGGAGCTCATCAGCAGGATTCATGTGATGCTCAGGTCGGCGCTACCTATCGTAACCCACACTTCCCCGGCGTCCGTGCATGCATGTTCACTTGGTTGGAAAGGTCAGTCGGAGAAGATGCATAAAATATCTATCGAAAAATGAATACGGTCCGTATCAGATGGTGGGCCCACGAGACAGATGCAATTGGGTACAGATCGCCAATCATCTTTGACATGGCTTGTGGTACGTATCTATCACATCCCAGTAACTAATTCTGACATCCCTGACTCTACCAGGCAGGTAGCGCTGCTTTTCTTTCTCAACGTGCCGTCAGCCATTGACTTTATGAAGTGGAGAGGTTACCGTGGCCATTTATGAATGGTGGAAATGCGGAGGATCAAGCACACGACCAAGAACGAACAGACCTGTGTACCTTCAAGCTCAAGGGAGTTATATCTCGTCAATGCAACCCGATAGGCTTGACTCGACTACCTCAGCCTCTGTCGTAAACCAGGTTCCAAAGGACTTACTGATCATGGCCGCGGATCCTGTGAGCACCTGTTAACACTCACAGGCATAGCTCACTCATGGACACTGGAGTACACTGAGGCAGCTTACGTAGAACGCACCACACTACCCTGTGCGCCCCTTTCATTTCGAGAAATCTCAGAAGGGGCGCTCCCCCCAAAGTCTCGACTGCCTCGTCGATCCACGGCAGCCGCACAGCCGACACAACACCCTGTGCAGAAGCAAACCCCTTAGCGATGTGTAACATCGAAATAGTCGTGTGCTCCTTCGCACTACATCTTATTGAATCTTCCTCGGAGTTGTTTGCTTTGCTCTGGGAGTTGAGCACGAAGGCCCGCTGGCTCATCGTGCTGGCACCACATAAGAAGCCGGAGGTACGTGGCTTCTATCCCCCACCTGCATCGGCTTACCGTGATTTGCTGTAGATTAAAGACGGATGGGGCTGGGTGAAGTGGGACTGTGACAATTGGAGCGAGTGCAGCATGAGTGATCGCAGAGAAGATATACAAGAAAGGTAGGGTCTCCGTTCCACTCACGAGGCATTACGTGACTCCAATACCTTTCCCAGAGTTCACTGTCGAGTGTATCGCAGCGTAAATGTTGCCTCGATCTGAAATAACAAGGGAACAAGAGAGTAAAGTATGAATAGTGCTTTCATTGGGCTATATGAAATGTGTAGGAAAAATTCCAAGAGACATGATGTGGGTATCCTACGTATCAGCTTCCGAATAGAGTGCGGGCCAAAAGTGTTATGGCTCCTCCCGCCACAGCACTTCCGGCAACGAGAACTAGCTCACGAGCTCCGAGAACACCAAGTCGAGGAGGTAGGAGATGTGCTTGAGCCAACCGTGATGGCTCCGAAAGTGCGGGTGTCGCCGAAGCCGCCTCTACAGAATCCACTGCTGCCACGGAGGCTCCTTCACGAGTCTCTACCGACAGCCGACTGATCAACTCGGTTAACAGCTTTTCGTGCTCTGCCAGACGCTGTTCCAGTCGGGCTCCTCCAGCATCCACCAACGCCTTGGTCTCCAGTCCCATTTCCTCCACCTTCCGCTCGAATGTCTGTGCCAGCTTCTTCCTTTTCCACGGCTCCACGACAATAATCGCCATGACAAACACCACCAGGTTAATCCCAAGCACCGCCAACGACCCGTAGGTCGAAGCGCTGCGAATCTTATCGCTCCACACCTGCTCCTCGTGATACCGCGCCAGTATGGCCCTCATCAGCTCGCTGAACTCTCGATCCACAGCATCCTCAGTCTCTGCTACCCGAGCTTTGGCGAGCGCTTCATCTTGCTCGAAGGAGTGGTCCGAACGAACGAGTGAGGTGAAATTGCTGACGTCGGTGTCCGTCCAACTAGATTTGCGCTGGAGAAGGTCGTTCACCTCTCGTTGGGATATGGAGCGTTGCAGGACAGCATTATCATAAGCAGTCTTGGCTTCCCTTGCTGCCCTCCGTGTAGCCTTGATCCTAGTCTCTTGGGATGATGCATGATTGGTCTCAGTAAGAATAAGGATGAATTGAAAATACGGTACCTCGGTCGACGACCTGCTTCTTCAGTGCCTCAATTTCCCCATAGCCCGTCACTCGGTTCAAGTGCAGGCCGAACTGTGAAAATGTAGTGGTGGCCGTCTTTGACAATTGGTCCACATGCTGCCGCAAGGAAGAGCTTGCAAGAACACTCCATTCTCTTACACGCTCCCTAAGGACGATTGGAGATTGCGGGTTTAAAGAATCTCGCTTCTCGTTCGTCTCAGGTGTGGTGTTGGCTACATTCGCGATGGGTGGAGATGAAAGAGAACTGGTGGAGGCACATCCTGGAGTCGTGGATGTGAGTTGGTCGTGCCGTGAACTAGTTCTGGAGGCTGAAGGAGTGATGGCGTTGAAGCGACTTGAAGTTACTGGTGGTTCCTGCCATCGATAACAGGAACTAGAGAACACTCGAAAGGTAGCTACCCTTTCTGTGTGAAACGTCGTCCTCAACATGGCATGCAGAGTCATTGCAGACTCCAGCTAGCGGAAGGTGTGTGACACAGTTCGGAATGAAGCTTTTTGAAGAGTCGAAGTCAAATTCACGCTCATCCAATGACCGACCTTGTAGCAGACTCCTGCTTTACCCGAGACATGAATATATACAGATTTACACCGTTTACAGTAATAAATTTTAATAGTCGTGATGACTGCAAACCCATGATGCCGTGGCTATGGCAGTACTAGTGATAGGTGGGCATTTTTCTGCAACGAGCCGACTCGGGTGGTCATAGAAATGTAGGAGCGCTACAGTGTGTTGCATAACAAACTGCAGTGAGCGACAACGCAATATCGTGTTTGTATATGTTTATACACTCAAAAAATACCTGAAAATAATGTAATATTCGTGTGTCACACCAATACATGTACATGTCACGTCCTTTGCTCTCAGTGTTTATTCTGCTTGCCACGTTGCACGAAGTAGCTCGTTCCGAGCTGCTTGTGTGAGAGCTGGAGCCGAGGAACTGTGCGTGACAAAGTTGCAAGGGAGACTTTGAAGTGATATCCCCTTGCTGAAGACTTCTGTAAAGATAAGGCAGTGCGTGAGCTATGTACATACATGTATATGGAGTAGCTAGACTCAGTCGCACGCTCAAAAGGCAATCAACTGATAATAGTCTGATATATTCACCTATACCGAGTAGCTAGACTACGAGTATGTGAGTGAATAGATAAAACGAGATAAATGTGCAAGTATCTCACCTCAGTCGCGCGCTCGAAAGGCAATCAACTGAGGTGACTCGACCTCTACAGGCTGTATTTATATGAGAATGATCTTTTAATGTGAGACGAGTGGCACAAAGAAAGTATTGTTGTAAACATGGTTACGAGGCGGTACGTTTGTCCAGCTGCGAGGAATGGCGGGTAGCCTTTGGCAAACGGATGCGGTATAACTCTAGATAATCTACTTAAAGGGACGACGGCAATGACAGAGATGACGAGCGACGACGAGAACGATGGACGGCAACAGACAGCAATGAGAGGAACTGGCTTCGGCCCCAGCGGCAGGTTACGACAACAGCGACAACACGACGACAACAGGAATTACAGCGATGACTGGCTTCTGCCCTAGCAGCAGGTCATGACAGTAGCGACGGCCACACCACAGTGACAGCTGGCTTCAGCCCCAGTGGCAGATACAACGATACATAATGAGCGGCAGGGCGAGCGGATGGTGAGTCAATCGTCAATGGACAGTGGTACTACTTCGTTCTTGTGCGGCGGACAGCGATATGACTTCGTTCTAGTGCATTTGTGTTAGAATTTCAGGCAGGGGGACAACGAGAGAACACAGGTACCAATTCTGTGGCAAACGCACGCACTTGTTATTCCAACAACTTCGTGGTCACCCTCGATGGTGCATGAAAGGATTGTTGACTTGTCCAAAGCTGCGGTGGAATCGAAGGATCTCGTACACAGTGCGTTCAGAGCAGCCAGCATTTCACAGGTGATCACTGCGGTGGCATGAAGGAGTCTGTCACACAATTGTGACAATTTTATTTATTTTATTCAATTTCTTCTGGTTCTCTGACCATATTTTTAGAGCCCAAATAGTTACAAATTCACTATTTTCTGGATCACGCACTGCAGTTTGTTATGCAACACACTGTAAGCCTGCGTGTGGTAACTCGATGTCTGAATGTGAGATACGATTGGGGAGTGGATCTGGAAATAAAGCGTAGCTGGAGCTCATGAGAAATGGGATAAATTTCGTGAGTATTACGCTGTGTCCATCTCCGGACGTCGTAAACAAGCATGACATCTAAGGACTCGAGGAACAAGCACTAGCAGTGTGACATAGTGTATCTACACTCCCTTGCCACAAACTCAACCAAGAGTAGTAAGCCCACAGCAGCAGGAATGTATTGCCGCTGTCCCTTAACTCCAGACATCCAACATCAGCCGAGACCGTTCCTTGAGGAACTTTACCTCTGCAGCACCTTCCACCTCCGCACTCCCTCCCTTTGCCTCGCCGAGTATCCGCATAAGCACCTCCTCCACAGCCTTACTCATCGCCTTCGCGTCACCACAAATGTATACGTATCCCTTGCCAACAAGGATTGCATCCGCAACATTCTTGCGGTCTTTCCAGATGAGATCTTGCACGTATATCTTGCTCCCGTCAGGCTTGTACGGTGGCTCACGGGAGAAAGCACAGTGCATGTTGAACTTGCCCTTGAGCTCCTCCGTGTACTTGGGCCACTCCTCAGCGTATAAGAAATCTTCAGTAGACTTGCGGCAGCCGTAGAATAGTGAGATAGTACCCCAATCGGCAAGTGCGTCTGGCCCATTCTTCTCGATTGTCCGTCTGGCGAGAGCCACGCGCTCTTGCACGAAGCCACGGAAAGGAGCGACACCCTGTTGCTCCGTCAACAACTTACATACACTCACAAATATGATGTAGATACTTACAGTACCAGGTCCGACCATGATAACGGGGCTCTTGGGATTAGTAGGCAAACGGAATGTAGAGCGGCGCACATGGACAGGCACTTTGTAGATAGCATCCACCCTGTGTGCTCCGCGAGGTCCTTCTATGGCGTATGTCGGGAGAGAACCTTGAGCAGGCTCCATAGTGTCCGAAGCGGCAATCAAGGGAACAGTCTCTCCATTCGCGGCATACTTGATATTCAACAAGAAATTCGAGCCGACGCCATAGATATGGTGTGCTGGGGTAACGTGATTAGGGACCGAATCATACTTTAGAACCACAGCAGTGACATGAATCGAGGTGGGGTTAAGTTTGGGACTGGAAGAGATGGAATAATAACGAGGCTGCAGTCGGGGAATGGATGAAACAATGATGTCGAATGGGATGGCCCAGGCTGTGGTGTTCTCAGGGGTAGGACGAGCCTTGATGGTGTTTCCTGCTGCAAGTTGCAGTACCTCTCCAAGCTTCAAGCATCCATTGGTGACGACGGCAGCGTAGCCTTCCTTGTCGGTGTTCAAGTTCTTGAGGAAAACCTCTGCCTCGGGAGAAGGCGCGAACCTGGAGAGAACACCAAGCATTTGACGACCAGTGACTGCGCTGATATCAATGTAGTGCCGCAGAACAGTGCCGTAGGTCGTGGGAACAGGGAAAGGAACCTTGGCCAAAGCGGGATCAAGGGAATCGATGTTGATTACGGTATCCTTCTTGTTGAAAAGTCCGAGTGTGCAAAGTAAACGGTCAACCTCGACGTCAGGGTTGCAAGGCCAAACGCCGACGTGATCACCGTGTTGGTAAGTAAGTCCAGATCCTTCGATATCCAGTTCGACGTGTACACAGTTCCGATCAGCGCCAACTTGGAAAAGCTCGCGAGATACCTTGACAGGAGATGCGTAAGGGTTCTTGGCGTCATGAATGCCCTTAGTCTTTGTAAGAGCACGAGCGGAAAGTTCACCTAGAGGGACTTGTTAAGTGGACTGTAGAATTTTCAACGTCGGCTGTCGTACCAAGATAGACCTTCTCTGGTGGATGCAAATCTAGTTCCGTGACAGTGAAGTCTGGGGTATCTCCACCCTGACCGTCCTCTACGCCCATAGCTTCTGTGAATGCCTCCCACATGCCATCCTTCCATTCGAGGTAGTCTTCTTCCATACTCTTGTCGTCGTCACCCTCTCCACGTTCACCTATTCTAATAGCGCCCATCTTTGTCAATTCAGCGTCAACACTGCGACCGATGGCATTGTAGTGCTCGTAAGTCCTGTTACCGAGAGCGAAGACGACATATTTGAGACCCTCCAGTTTATGTGCGCCGTTGCTGAACTCGAAGGATTCGTCTGTCAAGTTCTGCATGAGTTGCACAGCATTATCGGTAGGTTCGCCCTCTCCGTAAGTAGCCAGGACGAAGAAGACACAGCAATCTTCTGGGACTTGGTCAAGGTTCTCGAAGTCATACTCTTCGGGATCGCAGACAAGAGAAGTCAGACCAAACTTGGATTTCGCTTCCTTCGCAAGACGGATGGCATATTCCTCGGCTGTACCGGTCTGCGAGCCATAAAAGATGACAATTCGCTTTTTCTGAGACACACGAAATGTAAGTCAGTTGAATGGATTAATCATGGATGCCGATTGGCTCACCCCCTCCTTCAATTTGGCTACAAAGTCTCTTGGGTTTCCATGACCGTTTGCGACTTTTAAAGGAGCAGCTGGAACGGATTTTGGAGCTGAGGAGGAGAAAATCTGGTCTCGGAAAAGATAAACACCGGCAAGGACTACGCCAAGTGCAAGAATGGCGACGTCCGAGGAGGAGGTGACGGCCATAGTCGAAGTAACGAGTATAACCTGGAGAGTATCACGAAATTAATGGAAAGTAGGTGGCCTAGGGGGTAACCTAGAGGAAAGTACCAGGAGCTCTAGATGAGCGGAAAACGAGAAGAACGAAGTAAAACCAGAAGGAAGGAGAGCGGCAAAGACTCTGTTCAAGACGTGGCTATTCGGGTTTCCCACGCAAAATATTCCTGATGCCAAATTATTCAATTAGGGACTAGTGGTGCGAGAGGGGCGATAGGTATGATGAGCTAGCTTGTAGAACAGATATAGTCAGATGCCGATCTGAGGCTGGCGATCGGCCTGCTGACTTAGAGTCTTAGGCGCGCACACGGGAATGTCTTACGATCTTGGTCTTACTACGTCCCACACAAATCGGAGAGCAACAAATCAGGTCAGACCACGTTTCATGCGCTCCCGTTGGACATCACATATATTTGTGTATCGGACGATTTGGACCCAATTTGGAGGCATCCGCTGGCACGCTACAGACTCTACATCGATACGGGGCCATTTTGTATTTTTGGCCTTCACTGGAGGAAGTCTAACTCAAAACACGCGACCATGAACGTGGCCTGTGACAATCCACAGCCCGACACATCCTCGTTATCGCACTTCGCCCAGCGTAGTACAACTTGGCAACTCAGTTCGTACAGATAAAACACATAGGGTCTCCAATCGAAAACTTCAAAAACTACCACGCACGTCACGCTAGTAGCTCAGTTTATGTGCTTCAACCTCCAAACACCAATTTCTCCCTGCTTCCGGTGTAGGTACTTTGGCCTCTCACACAAACGTACAGTGTTGAGCGCTGAGCGCTGTACTGTCCATATAATGTGGCGGCATAAAATGATCATCGGGGCTGTTCCGTCCTAAGCCCTACAAGGTAAAAACTGGTGGTGGCCAGCTCTGAATTCACGAACCAAACCCAATTGCAGCATCACATACATATGATAAGTACTTAGCATCGGCGTGGCATGAATTCCGAATTCTCACTGGCGGATTACATCGTACAGATTGACTCATAATACTTAGTAATACTGTACCAACGAGAAATTGATTTTTGCAAAAATGCTAATAAAGCAAGGGTGCACTCGTTATCTCCCAGTCCATGATCTACACTCATTCTCTTTTTCAACAACAAGCATTTGGCTCCATCGAAGTCGCAAGCACAGAAGATGGAATCCGAGTCTCCTTGGGATGAAGAACCCCTAGTGGAATATGCCCCAGAAGCGGACTGGACGAAGATCTCCACCGAGTTCACCAACGTATGTTGCTAGGTAGTGGCATCAGTCTTTGTCGCCCCATTTATTTTTTCTTTCCTTTTCCATCATAGTCCGGGTATCGTGAGGGTATCATCGCAGGGAAAGAAGCGTCTTTGCAGGAAGGCTTTGATGCAGGTTTCGCCGATGTAGGGGTAGCTATCGGTAGAGAGCTCGGCAACCTCCGCGGTGTGGCATCGGCGATCGTGTCTTTCCTGAGCTCGCAGAGTCTAGGTGAATCGCCGGAGCTTGACGAAGCTAGGAACATATCATCCAACCTTCTAAGCATACGCTTCTCTGATGTCGCCCCCCGCGATCTCGAGGCCGAGCAACATTCCCGAGAACATCTCGACTCTGATGATTCGGGATTAGTGGAGAATGGAGAGTTGGTACAGAAGCGAGATATTGAGGGTCTAACAGACATGCTGTCTCAAATGACGGCTAGTACGGTAGGGGCGGCACCACATGGACGGCCAATAAAAGAAGATGTCACGAATCTGAAGGAGAGACTGTCCGCACTGAGCGCGAAGTTCGGCTTGGTTCTCCTGGCTTGAGACCGCTCAGGTGCTTATCGATGCTATCGAGGTAGCACCGACACCGGGCTTGCCTTCCATGATAACGAGTGCGCTATTCCCCACTGGTTGTACCTCTCTGATGGCGCACTTCTTCAGGAACGTGGCACCAAGTACCACGCTGTACGATTATTGTCGCGCTCCTTTAGAAGGAGATGGGCCTATTAGCGAATCCAGTGCGATGGAATTGTCGGGGGAGGCCATTCTATATCCCAGAACTTTGTGTTCCTCTACTTACAGTATACTTATCTTCGACAGTTGCTACATCTCCCAATACCATGCTATGTGTAACGGTACCCCTTAATTAGGGTTAGGGTCACACATTAATTTTTTGAACACGTAGCCAAGTATTGAACTTTGAAGCTCATCGTGACAGCCCGAGGTAGGACGTTCCTTTGACTCGCTTCAGGTTTCCTCCTTCCGTTTGAGTCTTTCAAGACATTGGACAGATATGTCTTTTCTAAGGTGAGCGCCTCATCGGCTTTTCACCGTGGTCTCCACCTTGACATGGCTGTCAAGGCTTGGCCTCTGTGTTGCAGGTGTATATGCCATGTTCCTTGTGAGTCCTCTGGCCATGGCTCAAGAATTGAATTGACCCAAGCCTGTGGCCAGCTTTGGGCTGTTGCACAAGAACGTCGTACGTTCCGAATTCACTTCTGCTACTTCCTAAAGCTCACTCCAGCGCCGAAGTCTCGGCTCCCTTCGAGTCCATTGACGGGCAGTCCACCCACAGGTTTAAGTCGGCATTATTCATCGGGACCTGCCAGAGCTTCCTAAGCTCTCTATCTGCCCTGTGCTATATCTACATACGTGCAAACTCTCAATCCTCCATTTCTTCTCTTCTTGGACTTGATGTCCCCACTTCCTCGACGACGTCCAACGGATCATCTAAACACGAGGGATCCTCAAACACAAAAGTGTTCATCAACGGATATACTCAATCCTCCAAACCGCAAAAACCGTCTCCCCCTGTGACATCCTCCCATCGCAAACGTCTCCTCCTCGGCTACCTCCAGTGCTCCACCTTCATTACTCTTGCAGCCCCATTTGGTTTCGCCGCACTCTCCTTCATCACGTATCCTACCATGGTTCTCGGGAAATCTTGCAAACTAGTCCCCGTCATGCTGATGAACGTTCTTCTCTACCGGCGCAAATTTGCCCCTCACAAGTACTTTGTTGTTGCGTTGGTGACAACTGGGATCAGCGTCTTCATGTTCTACGGACACGAGAAACCCTCCCAGGCCACGTCTAACGGTAGCGCTGAGTCCCCATACGCCCAGTTCACCGGTATCGCCTACCTCCTTATCAATCTCATCCTCGATGGCGCTGTCAACTCAACACAGGACGAGATATTCTCAAAATACAAGGTATCAGGACAACAGATGATGTTTTGGATCAATGCGTTTTGCACTGTATTGAGCACGGCGCTTGGGACACTCCCGCTGCCTTACATACCTGTCCTGCACCCGTCCTCAGGCGCACAGAGCGAGTTTGCCAGCGCACTGGCATTCATCAAGATTCATCCGTCGATTATCGTGCCCCTTGTGCAGTTCTCGCTCACGGGTGCGCTGGGTCAGCTTTTCATCTTTGAGACGCTCCAGCACTTTGGATCGCTCACGCTAGTGTCAGTATCAATATCTCGGTTTGGTCGCGTCGAAGAGAATACTAACTCCTTTGCAGCACGATTACTTTGACTCGGAAGATGTTTACCATGATATTGTCAGTGATCGTATACAACCACAAACTGTCCCTCGGCCAATGGTTTGGAGCATTCATCGTGTTCGCTGGTATATCATTAGAGGCATTCGTAAAGCGCAAAGGTATCACCTGTCACGAATCTTCAAGAAGACCGAGATGCTTATGCCCACCGCAGATGTGCACGCCAAGCGAGTTCTCCAAGAGAAGGAAAGGGCCAAGATCAAGTCATTATAATCATACTATTGCATCGCATCTCTGCACTATCATCTCCTCCACATCATTCATACCCAGTCAGCTATGATCGATCCTTAACAACCCAGTACAGGTAGACGACCTGAATCAGTTATACAGTATAATTATCCCAGAGCGAAACAATGCAGCAGAAAGAGCTCTTAAGCCACCAAGTTGAGTTCTGCTCGATGTCAGAAGTCTGTCGCCATCATTGTGTCGTCCCCATCCACAAGTACCCTTTTACGGTCCTCTAATCTGTAAGATTTCGGTTGAAAACGCAGAAGATATTATGCCCGCGAGAAACGCCAAACAAACCTCGAGTCGTCTTCTTCCTCCTCCCTCTTCCTGCGGGACGCTACTCTTTGCATTGGTGCTGCAGGGAAATTAGCCACCGCAGCCTTGGCTTTGTATATGGACTCGTATTCCTAGAGAAGCAGATCGACAGATGTCAGAGTTGATACGAATAATGCGATCATAGCGGGTGTATGACATCTCCGCACCTTGATCTGTGTTAGGAATCCACCATTTGGCGAGATACAGTACCGTCGGTTCTGTACCAGGTGGAGAGCATCCTCCCAGGAAAGTTGACAATGTCGCATCACGAACATGACCACAAAGGCAGGGGAGAGCGAGATACCACCTACGACACGCAATCAATATGAGGAAAGATAAGTGCGGCCTTCAGAAAATGCACCATTGCAATGCACGAGAATTTTGCCACCTTGGTTTAGGGCCTGCTGGATGAATTGGTCTGCTCTGTGTGTGGTCACATCAGATGTCAGCTCGGGGGTAGTAGCTACTGCACAACGAACGCACTCTGGGAATAGTCTTATAACGTTCTGCTCTTCATTGTCTTCCACGTCTAGTACCAAATATTGGAAGTGTTCTGGAAAGCGGGGCCTGACAGAAAATGCCTCTTTCTGGTCTCGTATGCAGACGCTGTGCGGTAACAACAAACGTCCTCAATACTGTCTATTGCCACCAGAGGTAAAAACTAGGTGGCCGAGGTCCCAGCACGAGCAGGAAAAGGGGGAGATGTGTATGCATATCAAGGCGACGACTCACATGTGCGTGACACCCAGAGACTTTAGCGTCTCGAGGGATTTAGAAGCTTGGAAGGGGCCAAGCAAGAGACCAGGGAGAATCTCCTGACACTCCCGCCTCATCTCATACCTGGGTGAATAGTTGGTTGGAAGAGACATGACGCAGTGAGAGCCTGGCCAGAAGGGTTCTTACCTCCATTCTACATCGCCAGGACCTTGCACGAGATTCCTCAGGACTTCCTCGCTGAGACTGAGCGCGGCCATGGGGGCGAAGGAAGAAGGAAGTAGAAAGACACGGTGAATTGTGTCGAAGGTGTGCAGGTCACCGCTCGGAAGTATTTGTTCGGAATTCGGAGGTAATCAGCATTAACTTACATCCTGAGTAAGTGAGTTCATTGGTTCAAGTGACTCAATTCACTCACCCTAGCGTGCTAAGTTCGTTCACAAACGTTTCGCAACAAGCTTATTCAGTCCGGATTGCAATGGAAATTGATGATGATATACCGTATGTTTGCGGTAGGTTTCATCCTCGGCGCCAATCACATTGCTCATGATATAACACTCAGTACACTCATTGACCATGGCCCACTGTCTGTCGAAGTGTCCATAGCACCGCAGGAATTACGGCGTATCCCATGCACCATTTTAACTGGCTTCCTAGGTGCAGGAAAGTCGACGCTACTGAAGTGAGCGAGTTAATCCTACCCGACGCATCAGAAGATCACTGGTCATGTGCAGACGAATACTAACCGAGCGGCACGGATACCGCATTGCAGTGATTATGAATGAATTCGGAGACACAGCAGTGAGCGTATTTGTCTGCGTCACCTTTCGTATGTTTGCTCATCGCCACGCAGAATATCGAAGGTTAGTTATACATTGGTTGGTATGGCTGGTACGACACGTTGATCCTCGCTTACTAGCCAAGGCAATCAACATTTCATCACCAGAAGATCCAACCGCAGAAAAATCGGAGGAATTTCTTGAGCTGGCCAATGGCTGTCTATGCTGTAGCATTAAGGATGCAGGCATTGCTGCGATCGAGAAACTGATGGAGCGCAAGGGTGCCTTTGACCATATCATCCTCGAGACTACAGGACTTGCTGATCCAGGTAAGAAGTTCCAGAGATACACGAACATCAGATTTAACGAGATAATGTTGGTATCACAGGTCCTATCGCTTCCATGTTCTGGTTGAACGAAGAGTACTCGGAGGGGCTCAGTAGGCAAATATCCCTCGACGGTGTGGTTTGCGTAGTGGATGCCGTATTTGGCCAACAGGTAATCATGTACATAGACCCCCCGAGAGTTCAACTGTTAACCAGTCGTTCAGCAAATGGAAGAAGACCACTCCGTTGACGGTATTGGTGAAAGTCTCCGGTACTATAATTCTCCGTTACGGTTTAATTCCTACCCTAATTCTTCATCTTCCGTAGGCAGATAGCATGTTCGGACGTGATTCTCCTAAACAAGGCCGACCTCGTTTCGGACGATGCACTGATTGCGACAGAAGACATGATACACAAGGTTAATCCATCGGCACCTGTACACAGGACGGTACAAGCACATGTCGACCTTGCGCACATCATGAATATCAATGCGTATGCAGGAGCCAGGCAACTACACAACACTTTCATTTACCATCATCAGTGCGATGAGTCCGATGACGGACACGAGGACAGCCACACCCATGATCAAGAGAGCACCGCCACACATTATCAACTCCGTGGAATATCCAGCCTTCAGTTGCTCATTCCTCCTCTCACTCAGGACCAACTTGCTCAACTCGAACAATGGATCCAATGTATCCTTTGGCGAAACAATGGGCTCGTGGATGGGAGAGACAGGCACGGTAGCCGTG
Source organism: Melanogaster broomeanus (assembly GCA_014904935.1). Classification (NCBI taxonomy): domain Eukaryota; kingdom Fungi; phylum Basidiomycota; class Agaricomycetes; order Boletales; family Melanogastraceae; genus Melanogaster; species Melanogaster broomeanus. The sequence continues at coordinate 176,273 of MU123750.1, read as the reverse complement.
ACCTCAGAGTATTGCGCTGCAAAGGACTTTTCATCACTAGCGCAGGTGACGAATTTATGCTCCAGGGCGTACAGAACATGTACGAGATCACGAAGGTGGAGGACGAGACGTTCTTGGAATCCCTGACATAGGAAAACTTGTTTTGATAGGGAAGGGGCTAGATGAAACGGTGTATGAGAGCTTAATGACGGCGCTGAAACAGTGAGCAGAGAGCGACGACATGAAAGAACAACGCGCGGCATTGTAGTATGTTTCCAGCATCAAGCTACTGGTATCTGCGATTAACACTTTTTCAGTTCGGACTCCTCTCTGCAATACCGGTCGTCACATTGTGATTATGGTCCTCTTTTGAGGAGTTGCCCCATCGAGGGCGCCGATAATTGCAGTGTTTGTACTTCCTGAAATATTCCTCTTGAAGACACTAGAAATCGTCTTCCGCAAGTCTGAGAGGGCTGAATTCTCGACCTGAGGTCTGGGGAATAAGTATATGTAGAACAATACCGTGGCTCGATTTTTCTGTCAGAACGGACGGGATATCAACTGCAGACTGTCATGGTTCTAGAATTACAGTAAATCGCTGGCCGCCGAGCTCGAGCATGCACTCACTTGTACATGCATGTGACTCAGCAGTGACTATTATAATTTTATACGACACCTATATCGGGTGAATCTGAGATCTGGGCTCTGAGTACTGAGTACTGAGTACGGAGTCCCGACTCACATTTCGTCGTTTCCGAAACGCCAGAACGAGTCACAACAAGCTATTATTTAGGGCAAGGGTAGACTTGAATTCTGCCAACGTTAACCCAAGTTCTTTACACCCCGATGGCGAACAGTCCACTACGGCGCCGAAGCTCCTGACCCGGCCAATGTGCGGATCATCACTACGCTAGGTCATGTAGACCACGGAAAAACTACGCTCATGGACGCTCTGTTGGCCGCAAACAACATCATATCATCCAAGATGGCTGGAAAGTTGCGGTATTTGGATAGTCGGGAGGATGAGATGGAGCGTGGCATCACGATGGAGAGCAGCGCCGTCTCACTCAAATTTCAAGTTATGGACGCGATACCGATGAAGGTATATACTTCCTATCAGATGCGGTAACATTCCTTGTGACACATATCTCAGGGAGATCTTCGAAGACCTACATCATAAATATGATTGATACACCAGGACATGTGGACTTTTCCACGGAAGTGTCCACTGCATCTCGGTTGTGTGACGGAGCGCTGGTTCTCGTCGATGTGGTCGAAGGAGTTTGTACCCAAGTAAGTTGTCGAGTTTCTGTAGTATAATCCTTCGTGACTGGTCCATCCACAGACAATTGCTGTGCTTCGACAAGCATGGCAGGATAACTTGCGTCCAGTCCTTGTGATCAACAAGTTTGATAGGCTCATCACTGAGCTGAAGCTAGCTCCTATCGAGGCCTATCATCACCTTGCACGACTTATCGAACAGGTGAACGTAGTGATGGGCGAATTCTTTGCCGGTGAACGTATGGAAGATGATCTGCGCTGGAGAGAGGAACGGGACCGCCGACTGGCTGCAAAGAAGGATAAATACGCAGATGAAGGTGAGGCAGCAGCGAATGACGACGACACGTTCAAGGAGAAGGACGATGAGGACATATATTTCGCCCCCGAACGTGGAAACGTCGTTTTCGCGTCGGCCATTGATGGATGGGGCTTCCGTGTTGGCAAGTTTGCCCAGCTTTACTCTGCGAAGCTCGGATTCAAGGAAGTCAATCTAAGGAGGGTCTTGTGGGGTGACTTCTACTTGGACCCGAAGACGAAGAGAGTCATCAGCTACAAACACTTGCGTGGGCGCGTCTTGAAACCTCTCTTTGTGCACTTTGTGTTGGAAAACATCTGGGCTGTATATGATGCTGTTGTCATAAACCCGTCAGTACCCTGGTCCTTTTTCCCGGACAATAATAACTGACATTCTGCCAAAGGAACGCTGAGAAAGTGGCCAAGATCGTTTCGGCTCTCAATCTCGCAATATCACCTCGCGACCTTCGATCGAAAGACAGCCGGCAACTGCTCTCCCTCATCTTCAACCAATGGCTCTCACTATCTACTTGTATCATCCAAAGCGTCATCGACATCGTTCCTTCACCTCCTGCTGCTCAAGCAGTCCGCCTCCCTCGGATGCTGTACCCAAATGTCTTTGGTCAAGAAATCAAGCCCAAAAATAAGCTAGAACAGGACCTCTTCACTTCGCTACTCAGCGCCTGACGCAAACGTAGCGGCATATGTCAGTAAGATGTTCGCAGTGCCAAGGAAGGAGTTCCCAGAGAACAAAGTCAGACGTCTGACTGCCGAAGAGCTGCGTATGAGAGGGAAAGCGGCAAGAGGGGCACGTGAAGAGCCTGCGGTTGATAAACTGGAACACGTTCCCATTCCCGAAATGCCTGAGGATTCCTCTATAGCGTCGGGAGCACTCAATGAGGCTGACGACGAAGTCATTATGGGGTTCGCTCGTCTATACTCCGGAACGATCAGGGTTGGGACAAGAATATACTGCGTCTTGCCCAAATACGATACCACGATACCACCCTATCATCCCACGAACGCCAATAACATCGTCGCTGCACATGTAGACGGATTGTATGTGATGATGGGCCGGGAGCTACACCCGGTTGACAGTGTCAGAGCTGGTAATACTTTCGCGATTAGGGGCCTGGAGGGTAAAGTTTGGAGAAGTGCAACGCTTTGCGCTCCAGGGGAAGCAGGAGTCCTTCTAGATAGCAGTCCTCAGCAAGATCAAGAGTGTCTAATAAACCTTGGGGGGACTAATCGAATGGTACGTATTTCTGGTTATGCGGTTTTTCGATATGCTGAGGCGTCCCATCCTTAGATACCGCCTATTGTGCGCGTGGCCCTCGAACCCGAGAATCCTGTCGACATGCCCAGGCTGGTCGCTGGGCTTGCGCTGCTGGCACAAGCGGATCCATGCGTGGAGACCTTTCAGCAGCAAAGCGGAGAGCACGTTATCCTTACTGCAGGAGAGCTGCATTTGGAGGTACGTTCTTGCATTGTATGACACGTTCGAACACCCAACTGCACTACTTCCGCTAGAGATGCCTCAAGGATCTGCGTGAACGTTTCGCGCGAGTGGGAATTCAAGCCTCTAAACCCATCGTCCCCTTCCGTGAGACTGCTGTTAAAGCTCCAGGTGAGTACCGAATACTCACACGTCCCCAACCTTCCTCAGGGCTCCACCAGATATGGCACATCCTAAAACTCCCAATGCCGTTCGTGGCACTATCAAAGGAGCCAGTCCTCATAATCTCGTCACCTTCACCCTGCGGTCGGCACCTTTACCTGAAGGCATTCTCCTTTTCATTCAGCGAAATATTACTACTCTCAGGGCATTGTTACAAGAACGCAATGCCAGCGACCAGGGTGTTTCCAATGGAAGTGACAATGCCCTACCGAAAGGGAGCGGCATGAGATGCAGGGAGATGTGTTGCATACCCCGAGCGTGACACCTGAACAATTTTGGGATGCCTTCGAAGAAAATTGCAAGGAAGCGGGAGGTGAATGGTCTGATATTGTGGATAGGATTTGGGCATTCGGCCCTCAGAGTGCTGGTGGATGCCTCCTCATTGATGCCCGGAAAGACGCTGCCCCGTTATCGTGCGTTGCCAACATCATCTAGGACGTTGCATACTAACATCATGGCAGCTTAAAACGGCACTTGATGCGAGACCAAGTCTCAGGTGCACATCCCAAGGACAGCCCATCGCACAGCGAGCATGATTTCAATGGACATGTCGAGACTGGATTCCAACTCGCAACGTTTCAGGGCCCACTGTGTGCGGAACCCGTCGAGGGGCTTGCTTATTTCGTAGAAAGTATCAATGTTGATGGGGAAGGGTTACAAAAAGAGATTGGTATGTTCTTAAGCCAGATGAGCTATATTTGCCAGCTGACGGAGGCTTGGAATAGTTCAAAATAGATTAACGCAAGTGACGGGTTCCGTAATATCAGCCGTGAGAGATGCCTGTAGGAGCGCATTGTTGGACTGGTCACCTAGGCTAAAGTTGGCAATGTACTCATGCGATATCCAAGCTTCCAGTAAGATTCCAGTACCTGGCTTTCTCGTTTGACATTGACATCGCCTTTTACTCCCAGCGGACGTCCTCGGAAAAGTGTATGGCGTGGTCGCTAAACGACGTGGACGAATTGTAGGTGAGGAGATGAAAGAGGGGACGACGCATTTCACTATTTCTGCACTGCTCCCTGTGGTGGAAAGTTTCGGCTTTGCAGATGGTAAGTCGAAGCTGAACTACTCTAAGGTTGGCGGCTGAGCAGAGATATTCAAGATATCCGAAAACGGACATCGGGTGCGGCGAGCCCCCAGTTAATCTTCAGCGGGTGAGTTACTATGATCACCGATTGGTGATCAGTACTGAATAGGGTGCTTTTGACAGTTATGAATTGCTTGATCAGGATCCATTTTGGGTCCCAACAACAGAGGAAGAGCTGGAAGATCTCGGTGAGAAAGCAGACCGGTCGAATGTGGCTAAGGAATATATGGACGTTGTGCGGGAACGCAAGGGAATGTTTGTTGACAGAAAAATTGTGCAGTTTGCCGAAAAGCAGAGAACGCTCAAGCGGTGATCAGATACCCATACGGATTCTTAGCATCTCTTGGATGCATTTCTACTATGTACAATACATGGTAAAGCAACAGACATAAGTACTTGTTGACGTGGACGTCGGCAAGTAGCGACGCTACGTAGTACGCAAACTGCAATTAGAACCTTTTTAGAGGGACCTTTTTTCTGATGGTATTTTGAGCCTGATTACGTAACATGTCAGAAGTCCTGTGAAGTGTTTCTCTGCGAAGCTCCCTTGCGTCGTTGTCTTCGTCGTTCTCAACGTCCTATTTCGTGTCTTGACAACCTCTATCGCTCACTTACAATCCTCTCATGGCTGCCCTCGGCGTCGCCTACGGTGGGCTGAGCTCTTACCACACTGGCATCAGTCCCGATGAGGACCCTAGCGTCCCCGAAGAACCACTTATCCCCACATTCTTCTGTCGAGCCATGTATGACTATCAGACAAAGGATGCTTCGTCTCTCTCTTTCCACAAGAACGATATCATCGAGGTCTTGACTAAGCTTGAATCTGGCTGGTGGGACGGTCTTCTCGGTGACGAGCGGGGGTGGTTCCCCTCCAACTATGTCACCATAATCTCCGATGAGGAAGCCGAACTCGCGTTGTCGCACTACGAGCAACAGACGCTGCAGCATACCCAGCTGCCGCAGGTGCAGGAGACCTCACATGCAAATGGTGACCATTCGCAGGGAGAAATCGTTCAAGACCCATATGTCTCGCAAGCCGGTTGGAGAGTAGGCGAAATGGCCAACCCTTCTGATGGGTTTATTGAGCTTGCACATGCCGTTTCTGAGGGAGCAACGATGTCCAATGATTTTTGGATGCCGCAAGTTACGCAAGATGGCCAAGTGAGTCATTTGTCTTGAGTTTGCCCCTCCGTGATCTAATGTCTTAATATGTCAACAGATCTACTACGTGAATACGCAAACCGGCCAACATTCTCGCGATCTGCCGTTTGGAGTAGATGACGCTTCCGATGGTGGTCTTGCTGGTTTAACTGCTTCGCAGCCCAGCTCCCGTGCTGGAACCGGCGCTGGTCTGGGTTTCAGCACGTTATCGGACACCGCTCTTGCTGGCTTCGGTGTACCCAAGCGGACGGGCACTCCAGAACCTTGGGCTAGGAGACTTGCAGATGATGGCATGTCCTACTATTACTGGAATAAGCTCACCGGCCAGATGAGCTGGACACTCCCAGAAACTGAAACGTCAACCAAGAAGGGTCGCACTCGTGCTCTAACCAGTTCTTCCACTACTTCCTCAGAGTTTTGCAGCAGTCATGATGAATCAGACAGGATCGCGCGCTTGCGGTCCGACTCTACGACATCGCAGGTTCGAGGAGAACGAGAGCGGAGTCACAGCACCTCGGAACATATCAGTGATTCAGACGACTCTGACATATACTCTCCATACCGGGATAACTCGCCTTCCTCCAGCAGCCGTTCTCACAGCGGTCGGGGAGAGGAGGAGTTAGATCGATCCGTCCAAAGCAATCCTGCCTTGGAACTAACTGCTGCGGAGAGAATTTCTCAATCCCTTCAGCAATCGCTCGCTCCTCCTCCCCCAGACTTGGTGTCTGATCTATCATATGTCGCTCGGGCTGCCATCGCCTCCATTGTTCAGAAGAACCAGTCAATCGCCGGGGTTTCTCGTCGGTCTGAACACGCACAAACTCTCGATAACCTCGTTAGAAGCGTCGTGGTTGCCGTTCGTAATCTTCTTTACGTTTCGGCTCCTCCATCTGGCCATATACCAAGCCATCTCATTCCACGAGATGCTCGGGACCGGCGCGAGACCACTGCTTCTCAGACACTCCTTAAACCCGCCCAACGTAAGGTTACGGCGACGTTATCTAAACTGGTTCTGTCAGCACGTGCCATGGAATACGATTCAGGTCCCGCCACGCATGAAACAGCCTCTCGCATCGAAAGCGATGCGGAAGAGCTCGATAGAGCCATCATTACTTTTGTCGTCGAAGTACAGCGATGTCACAACGAGCAGCAGCGGGCGGGCGTTGGAGCCAAACGCGTTCAAGGTTGTTTCTCTACGGTTTACGTTGGACTTGGCTTGGTCGGCTCTGGTTGTGGTGGTACTTGGAGGGGTTTCGGTTGGGTTCCTATGGATGACACCGAGGAGTTTCCCCAGACCATCCTGAGCTCTGATGCCTTCTCAGAGTTCAAGACACACATGGTATCAGTCCAGGCCAAGTTTGGTAGCTTCCATACTGCCTTGAAGAACAAGACCAGTGAATCTCGTAAGTAGCATCCAGTCAAATCATCTGCAGGGGCTTACTGCGTCACTAGAGAAGCGAGTATGGCTGGCTAGCAGGGATGTTCTCACAGGGCTCTCGACCCTGCTTTTGTTCGTGTCCAACCTGCACATAGCCCGTCATGTCGATATCGACGGATTCTACTCTGAGTCGGCTGGTGCTGAGAACGGCCCCTTATACACGCAGGCTGTAGAAAAAGCACGGTTGCTGACCCGTACCTTAGAGGCAGTCGTGCAATCCCTCTACGATGACACGTCAACCTTGCTCGGGATGACCCAACGTATCCGTCCGGCAGTAGGCAGGGTTACGTCGCCGGACAGGGATAATCTTTACGAATATCTGGACTCCATCGCCACCTCGATCAAATCGAATGTTCAGTTCCTCATGCAGACCCTTGATGCACTGCTATCTCTAGGTCATGATCAAGCGGATATGGCTCAAGGCGACTACAACAGCGCAATCGACTGGCGCATGTCGCGGTTGAGCATCATGGATAGTCACTTTGGCGCACGACCCATGTCCGTCCTCAACCCCGCTGATCCAGAGAGTGAAGACGTCGTTGACATCGAGGTGGCGTTCGGGGCTCCCGGGGGCAAGAAGGCAGCATTGTACGCCGACCGTATCCCAACCTTCCGTAGCCAGTCCCAGATGTCCGATGCCACCATTACTCTCGGCGATCGCTCCATTCCCGACTCTAGAAGCAGCACCTCGACGTACGATCCAACCATGTCGTCACAAACCCTGGTACCCGCAGATAGGGATAGAGTTAGATCTTCCATGAGTGACACTGCGTCATTGCATGACGATGAATGTAAGTGAACTGGTAATTTTCTCCTCCGCTGCATTGACACAAGGGTATAGCAACTACGACGCGGACCGCTACGAATGCACAAAAGATCAAGAAAATCTTTGGTGACGACGCTCCCGAGCATATAATCAGTACAAAGCCATGGTACCTGCGACCAGACTATACGAAGAGTGAAATGATCATCGATGTAGATGGTAGTGTGCGAGCTGGCACAGTACCGGCTTTGGTTGAACGTCTCACGTCACACGAGACCGGAGGCACGTGGCTCAATTACAGGCTGATCGACCCTTTTTAACAACTTCATCAGATCCGACTTTCATCAGGACATTCCTGATGACGTATAAATCATTCACAACTCTTGACGAACTTTGCGATCTCCTTGAGCGACGCTTCTATATCCAGCCGCCTGACAATCTCAGTCCGACTGAACTGGAGGAGTGGAAGAAGCTTAAGCAACACATCATTCAAATGAGGTTCTGCCAATTCATCTACATCGCTGATAGTCCTAATTAATTTTATATATAGGGTTCTTAATGCGTTCAAGGCCATGGTGGCGGACGACGATATCCTTGAGAAAGAAGACATGTACATTCTCGACCGCATGAAGGAATTCTTGCAGCAAGAAGCTGTCAGCAAAGTTCCAATATCTAAGCAGCTGGTAACTTTGATTGATCGTGCTGTAAGTCAAGAGGAACTATTTGAGTACATCGAACATCATACCAATTTTTTTCTAGCGAGCTGGAGAACTTAAGAAGACATTCACGCCGAATTTGGTGTCCCCCCCTACATCTATACTACCCAAAGCTGGGAAACGAGTGAAGCTACTCGACGTTGATGCCCTAGAATTGGCGCGGCAGTTGACCATCATGGAAAGTCATCTGTATCAAAGGATCCGCCCTATGGAGTGTCTTTCGAGATCCCGCGAGCAGAAGACTGACCACAATGATAACATTGCTCGGGTCATTCAAACCAGCAACAGAGTAGGCACAATGCTATGGTAATACCAACACATGAACTGACGCACCTCCAGATCGCCAATTGGGTTGCAGATGCAGTACTGAGTCACGAGGACTCGAAGAAACGAGCTCTGGTTCTTAAGCAATTCATTATGGTCGCTGATGTGAGTAATTCGACAGCTATTAGAGGATGGTGGTGAGCTTAATTATCCCCACAGCGTTGCCGATCTTTGCACAACTATTCCGGTATGGTTGCAATTGTATCGGGACTCAACTCCCCTCCCATTCGCCGATTGAAACGTTCTTGGGAGCAAGTTGCATCGCGGTACATGACTCAGCTCAACCACTGCGAGATGACGATCGATTCCGGCAAGAATTTCAACAATTACCGATCAACGCTGGCAAAAGTTGCGCCGCCATGCGTTCCCTTTATTGGTGAGAACGCCTGTCCTTCCTTGCGTTTGAGACTAACTTTAGGGCCTCAGGCGTTTTCCTCACCACTCTGACGTTCATTCAAGACGGCAGCAAAGATACTTTGCCGGGGAATCTGGTCAACTTCCGGAAGCGTCAGAAGGCCTCGGAAGTTATCCAGGATATCCAGCGCTGGCAGACCATACCCCATCACTTCCACCCCCTCGCAGCGGTTCAGGGCTACCTTGAAGAATCACTTAGTAAATTTAGCGACCAGGTTGATGTCGGCGATCTATTTTGGAATCTCAGTTTGGAACGGGAGCCTCGTGAGAGGGAAGATGAGAAGATGGCACGTTTACTCCAAGAGAGCGGGTTTCTGTAAAAGGAGCCAGGATCATGTTGTTTCGTTTGTTGTATTATCGAGTGTACTCTGCTTTCAGTTCATCACGTTGTATAGCTACTCTTCAGAACACTGCCTCTGCACGAAGCCTGTTGTGGACAGCTTAACCAATCACGACCCCGGTTGGTTACTTGACCGTTTGTCCCATATTTCATCTTTTTAGCAATGCGTCCAACATCACTGCGGGGCAACACCTCAGCATCCACTGTCCCTCTTAACTATCACTCAATGTTGCACATCAATAATCACATCCATCGTTCTGATATTAACCAAAGGGCGGTACCGCAGAGTCTCTTGTTATGCTGGGCTCTGTCACGAAATATACATCCTGCCTGCCGCCCGACATCGAAAATTTCGAGTGGTGCACGAGCCAAGGATTGGTCACGTGTTTCAAAAGTCAACAACCACACACAACACGGTGCACACAACGTGTACATTCTTAGATTGTTCTTAGATCATCGACCTCCATATCCCCCGACGTTGAGGCTGCCTCTTGTTCATGTCACAAAAGGAGCCATCTTTCTTCGAGCGCGAGCGAGACCGGCTGTCCGCTGAGATCACTGCAGTAAGATGCGATCCTGGACTTTAAGAAAGGCAGCACATACACTCATGAGTTGTCCAGGGGTTTGAGGAATTGCTGTCTTCGAGCAACGTCCTAAACCGCAAGCTAGAAGAAGTGCTTGGAATGACAAGAGAATACCAGACCATATCATTGCTCTGGCAAAGCTTCCATGAATTGATGCGAGGTCAGAACGAGCCGCTTGATGATCCCAGAACAGTACCTGGAACTGGCGCCCACGTCGTCTCCACGAACTCAAGGCGCTCATGATTTCATTGCGTAGTTTGACAGCAGAGAAAGAAGGTGAGCTACATCGTCACCATTCTCATGATATTTGAAAGACTATCAAAGTACAGGCAGTAAAAACAGAGCGTATGTATGTATTATTGCAGTAGAACAAGACAGGAGTTAAAATGCCGTTTAAAATGTCCATTTACACATCTGCCCAAGAGGCCACCTGAGAATAATATTCGTTATATTAGTATAGTGGGTGACTATCAAAAACGTGACTTGCCCAAGAGAACCCGGCGAACTCTTGTTGGTCGCGAGCTGACAACTGTCCGTGTACAGGGGTCAAAGTTGGCTGTTCACGAGTGAATTCCTCGTCGAAGTTGCTTGTATCGGCGCTGCCGTTCTGCAAAGGAGACATAAGCCTTCAAGATGTAGTTAGTTTCCACAAAACTCACGAGAGTCGGGAAGTAGGGCGGAGGAATCCGCTTGTTGAAAACATCGTCAAAGTTGACATCTTTGAAGAATGGGTGCTTCTTTATCTCTTCAGCATCTGCCTTACTAGAGCCGAGCCGACGACCAGGGTCCCTCGTCAACAACTGCGGGAACGTTAGCGTTGATGATGAAGAATCAGAATACAGTAAAAGCGTGCCTTCTGCAGAATAGAACAGCGTCCCTTGGCATGGTGATCGGGTACAAAGGCTCGTCTTCCAAGATAGCATCGAAAATTTCATCCTCATCATCACCACGGAACGGTGACTGGCCCAGAAGCATTTCATACGTCAGTACACCAAAGGCCCACCAGTCAACGGCACGTCCGTAGCGTTGCTCAAGGAGAATCTGGTCGAGCCATACGTCAGCTGGATGTCTAAGACCTCTCTAATAAACAGTCGTTAACAGACCTCGGGAGCCATGAACTCGGGAGTACCACAGAAGGTGCTAGTGGTCGAGCCGTACCACATGTCCTCCTTGCAAAGACCATAATCACCAACTTTCACATGGCCGTCAAGAGTCAGGAGGATATTGTCCAATTTAAGATCGCTGGTGTAGTTGTTTAACTTGAGCATATACTATATTCAGGTGGATAACGGCGACTAACCGGTAGATGATACCGTTGGCATGGAAGTACTCCAAAGCGAGAAGGACTTCGGAGGCGTAGAACTTCGCTTGACGAAGGGAAAACTGCTTGCGCTGAATGTGCAACATGAGATCACCGCCACTGACATATTCCATGACGAAATAAACGCGAGTTTCGGTCTGGAAACAGGAATGAAGTCCAAGGAGAAAGGGGTGACGTTCACGAGCAGCGGCCAAGAACACGCGCTTCTCCGAACGAGTGCTGAATGACAATCGTCAGTAGGTGCCCTCATCTATGCAGCTAGGAAACAACATACCTTTCTACTTCATCATTATCGATTATAAACTCTTTCTTCAAGACTTTGATTGCGTACAACGCGTTGCTTCTCTTTTCCTCCGCGAGCATGACTTTACCGAAGTTACCCTTTCCGAGAACGGCCAAAAAATTGAAGTCATCAAGACCAACTTTCCGCTTGCGCGGAGGCACGCGTTGAGCGGGGGGAACAACTTGGGGAACGGCAACTATGTCAGCCTGTTGGGATCGCTGTTGCATATACTGTTGAGGTGGCGGAGGTGAAGGAACATGAGAAGGAGCAGTCTGTTGAGCATACACAGAGGGTTTCTTCCGGCCAATAATCAGCTCCAACCCGGATCATAAGACACATCGTTACTATTTACCTGGACAGGAGGGACGCTGTACTCTTCCTGGTCATAACCCATAGGGGCTGGGACAGCTGGGAGAGGGAGTAATGGCTCGTTCGGATAAGCAGGTGGAACAGGAACTCGTGCTCCTGGAGGAGGTCGAGGAGGGACATGCGACGGAGGCTGCTGTTGATAATAGCGAGTATCGACCCCGTCCTGGGAGGGTGTGCGATGGCCATAAGGCTCTACAGGGGGTGCTGGAGGCGGTACGTCTGGAGCTCCCGTAAGCTGCAAACGGTCCAGGTTCTGGGTGATGGGGACATCGACAGGAGGAAGGAGTGGAGGCTGGGTCTGAGGGGTATGTATCTGCGTGACAGGTCTAACAGCGGCTCTACCGCCACGCGCTCGGTTTATATCACGCCAGTCACGAAGAAGCTGGTTAGCAGTCTCCATCGACATACCGCAGAAGTCGGGGACGAGGTGTGCACAATTAGCATGGCAGGTAATTTCGCACTCGGAGCATCTACGTGCGTTCTTCCGTCCGAGGGGGAGGATGTAACCACAGTGGCAACACCAGTTCGCACCCAGGTTGGTGATGGGCTCGAAGCGGTGAGGAATACGATGGTTGATCTTTTCTTCGTCATCGTCCTGTGAAGAGCAAGAAGACTCAGCACCAGTGACAAAATGCAAGAAAAGCAAGTCAGACTAACTCCAGTATTTGATTTCGAGATACACTTGGTGATGACTTTCTCGTAACATTTCTTATGACAGGTGTATCTGCAGTCTTCGCATTGATATCCCAGAGCGTTGAGGAGGAAGTCGCCGCAGAAAGCACAGAGCATGATCTGGTAGAATTGCTGCTGTACGAATTTGTGTCCATTCATCTCGTGAACCTCGCCCTTGCGCTTCCTGACAGCTCCTTGACGTCCAAGTCCACCGGGGGCGTCGAGGGGGCGCTTCCTCACGTTCTCTTTAACTGTAATATTATCAATATTTCATCCAGTATGGCGGCACAAAGCACAAACCGAAGTTCAGATGCAAAGCCAGCGCACCAGCAGGTTCGACAGCAAACCAAGCATCGATTCCTTCGCTTTGACTCCCAAATCCAATTGATCCGCCGGTCTGACCCATTGCTCCAGGCCCAAGATTGAGCGGCGCATTTACATCTCCGAAGGCACCCATCTGACCAGGTGATCTTCCAACGGGAGAATCCCCGTCCATGGCACCGGCAGTCACCCACCCGCCTTGACCGCTGTCCATCGTGACCTTTTGACGTCTCAGCGCTTCGACGAGGTCGCTGATCCTTATCCAGAGTAGACCGATGGGAACGGGATGCGGCTCTGATACTTGCTTGTCGTAGACTGCAACCTCAACTTCGTTTGCTTTGTCGACGGTGATCTCAAAATCTTCGTTCCAACGATCTGTGCGAGAAGGATGAGAGCGAGCGCGCTGAGTGCCTTCAATCTTTATAGCAACATGTGTTTCGCTGATCTGTTTCGACGACGAACGGAGTCGCCCGGAAGACACAATTGGAGCGTGATCCAGTTCGCGGGCTCCCTTGACCGTGACATAAAGCTTCCCAGACAAAGGCTTTGCGCGCATGTTTTCTTTGCGTTCTCCACCCGCGCCTAAGTATTCGCGTCAGTATCACCAGGCCAGATCCAATGAGTTGGAACAGGGTTACCTGATTGTTGTTCCTCTTCTTCTACGTCGTCTAGAATATGTAGATTCTTGTATCGCTTGAGTGCGGACTGCAAGAGCTGGATCTTCTTCTCGCTCTCAACTCGCTTACTCTCGGCATCCGCTCGAGATTTCTTATCTCCGTCCGCTTGGTATAATTTGGCCATTTTGTCGATACCCTTTTTGTACTGCAACTCAACCTGGAGCTTGAACTCCAGTTGGTGAAGCATCCGAGATATCTTAGCCGTAGTATGAGGGGTATCGGCTTTGATTAGGTCAAGATTTGAGTATTGCTTGGCCTGAGAGATGCCCTCTTCACTTCCCTGGAGGAGCGTCTGCGAGGTATCAGGAGACCCGGGGGGACGTCGAGAGTCAACGTCAGAGGGAGGGATTTGGGGGAGGGAACGATCCCTATCGGAGGGACGAAGTGCCTTATTAGCGGAGGATGGAGACATGGGAGAACCCCCGGATCGAGTAGGATCATCGCGCTGAGACTGGAGCTTCTTGCGAGCCTGAAGTTCGCGGAGGGTGTCTTCAAAGTAAGACAAGGACCGCTCGGCTTCTCTGATCTTGGCGTCATTGCGCCTCAAGACATCTTGGTTCGTGGTTGCCTGACGGAGGAGCCTGGACGCATCGAGCACTTTTCGTTCGGTCTCGATGCGTTTGTGGACATCCTGTATTTTCTGGTCGAGCTCGTCGAGCTTGTTGTGATACTGATTAGCAGTAAATCATGTCGATGGAAGTAGATAACAGCATACCATGACCGATTAGCAGCAATAAACAGTTCCCCTTGTGATGGGGATCTGAAAAGGTTGAAAAATGGACGGTCGACGGATCCCTGCTAGTGACTAGAGCCTTGTCAAGTCACTTGAGGGTCTCAATTGTGGCTACAACACCGATGAGGCTGTGGTTGCGATCACCAGATAATGAATTTATTCTTTATTTCCACTTGGCTATGGCTATCTGGTACATAATATTTATATTAATTGTTATTATGCAAGCATGTGAGTACTATAGTAGAAAGCAACTTTATAACTTGGACAATACTGTACTTGGTACAATACAGACAGTGCTAATCGAGTCCATGCCTTCCTTCTCATGTTCGTCGTCGATCCGTGCTGCTTCACAAAACCATACACTCTGCCTCAAAATTACCCACAACTTAGTACATGCCTCACCGTCGGACGTGACTCACAACATCAAAGGACGTTTCCCGAAGGAACTAGATGTTCTGTGGCTCTCGGATATTATCGTCTCATTCACAGGCTCCCTTGACGGCCAGGAAGCCTTCGCACAGGATATTTCGCATTCTGGGCTTATGCATCAGTTCAAACATCAACTGAAAGCGGCACGCATGCAGCTCCATATACTATGGCCCATCACTGATACCCCCGTCCAGAATGCAGATCAGCTGGGTCTCAGCAATGTCTCACGTCCATATGTGGACGTCGAAGACGACCTTCCAAAGAGTTTGGAGCAAGTCACCTACCAGCTGATCGAGGTCTAATTTCAGGCTTGCAGTGACGTTGACTCCCTCGCGCTCGCTGCCCTCCACATCGCGACCCCATGCTGATCTCGTTTCCTTGCATCTTGCTTATATATGGAAGACCATTGGACGGCGCAAAGACACGGACGATTCTGGTGACTTGATCGAAGAAGTCAATCCTTTCTCCCAGACTCTCTTCCTTCCCACCGAAGCTCTTCTCAGCCGTGTGACCGTACAGTTCCTAACTTACCATCTCGTGGGGTAGGTTCTCACTTAATGGGCTCGGATCTATGCGCTCTTAATCACTGTAGCCGATATCCTCTCATTTTCGGACCTTGGTGCAAGGTATACATGGGTCTATGCATAATCCCCGAGTAGGTCACTCATCCTTATTTATCAGAGACTCGACCTGGAGATGGAATATTTTCCTTCTATCGGCCGCTCTATTACAGAAATCGTGAACCGGTCAAAGAATTCTGCATTTCTATCGAAATACAAACGCCTCATGAAGGTACAGCCTGGCCCTGAATTTCACTACTTGCTTCAATATTATTGTAGATTGCCCGCAGTCGTCACAAATTGCTTCTCCAGGCTTCCGACGCTGCGTTATCCTCATGTACTGGAGATGATGCTTCCGAAGACCCTGTACCTTCAGACCCTGTTCTTACAGACGAACAAGTTTTGTGCGAGACTTTGGAGCAGCTATTCAGGATCGGAGTTCCCCCGCGTCGTTTTAAGGTCAGTAATATTCGGCCACCTATCCGAGTATAACTGTCATGCATGAACCTTGCTTAGCCCACAGCATCACACGTAGTCGTATCGTCGCCACAAGAAGACGACAACTTAGTACAGCCTTCCCAAGATGACGCGACCATCGATCTCGGCACTCATGACTCCATCTCATGGCGCCCCCTACTTGATATTGCTACGTCACCTCGTTCAACTTCTGTTGATATCCATCAGGCATTACCGGATGATATGGACGTCTTTATGCAAGAAAACTGGCCCGAATATGACATGTGGCGTACGTATGAAGACTCGAGTGTAGCTCGAGAATTCGATTTCGATTTTCCATCAAAGGAATCCCTTATCAGGGGTTCTGATTCAACATCAGCAGGCATCACCATGCCTTCTTCGCAAGCTGCCTTCCATCGCGAAAACGAGGTCGACTCTCAGGCGCCCGACCTGGGACCAGGTCGTTACGGCCTTTGGCAGGAGGATTGTTTCCTGGAAGATTCCGGAAACTCAGCGCTCCTCATATCACTAACCCCCTCTTTGTCACAATACACTGCACATGATCGTCACTATTCTCAGAGGTTTGACCAGCTGACGCAAGGCCTAGGCACGTGCCAAGCCCATTCAGAACACTTTGATATTTTGGATACTCCTGACTGTGACGGTTTGTTGGACGTCGGCTACGAG
The DNA here is from genome assembly GCA_014904935.1 of Melanogaster broomeanus. NCBI lineage: Eukaryota > Fungi > Basidiomycota > Agaricomycetes > Boletales > Melanogastraceae > Melanogaster > Melanogaster broomeanus. The sequence goes on along the minus strand of MU123750.1, from coordinate 159,706 downwards.
GAGTCGGATTCGATGTTGGACGATCTAGACGACTTGGCGGGTCCCACGGCAAAGACTCCAGCTGCCGACGACCTTTTTAGCGACGCCTATTTCAGCTCGGACGTCACTCAGTTCATCACCACTGGCGATGCCGTAGACGGCACCGACTTCTGTATTCCCTTCAGCTCGTTGCTTCAAGGAGGGAGTGGGAAAGATGTCGCGGACGGTTTTGCAGCTGATCTCTGGAGATTGTGACAATTCGACAATGTGCCTGGTAATACAGCAGAGACTTGTGAGGTTATGATGTTTCCAAAGTACATCATGGACAAATTCGAAAACGTGATCAATGTGTACTTCCGAGTCCGAGTTCCGAAACATGAGGTTTGGTTATTGAGACTCCGCCACTCCGCCAATACAGTCATTACGTCCTATAACGGAAACAGCATATTTACATCTCTCTTCAAGTCTCTGACCTCAACCATATCTTTCCTGCGTATCGGATTGCTGGGTATTATCGACGTTGACGTGCTCTCGCAGATCCTGCGACAAGGCTCTATAGCTCCTCCTCTGTGCTTTTTGACCCCGCTACCCCATTAACCATGCTGCCGTTCAAGCGCAACAAGATCGACATCAGTGTGAGTATATCGCCACCATCCAGCTACTATGATCGACCGCTATGCACTCGACCGCACCTTTCGATATCATATCTGACACCGCATCCTATACCCAGACATTGACGGAGGAGGAGCAGAAGCTCTTTCGACTATATGGCAAACTACCGTCACATAAGAACGTTCTGACGAAAATGCAGAAGGTTTGTGGGCAACATTAGCTTGATTACCCAAGTCTTCATCCGTTAAGTATATATTGTAACGACAGGACCGCAAATACTTTGATTCCGGTGACTATGCACTGTCGAAAGCTGGTGTTGCTCCTCAAAATACTGTTGGCACCGCTATCCCTAATCCGGAAAAGTATGCACCACACACGGGTTTCTATCGTTACTGCTGCACTGATCTAACCGGCTTCGTTGTTCAGCATTCCTCATGCATCTTCGCCTTCAAGCACGCATCAAGGGGGTCTATCCATATCGCCGACAAATAGCATCAGTGTAGCACGAGAGAGTTCGCTATCTCAATCCGAAGCGGAGACTGCTACGGACAAGGAATGTGAAGGCCTTACCAACAAAGATGACGAAGAGTCGTAAAGCTTAGGCTGTCAAAACACCCTCTATTACCTTTTTTTTTTCTCTTTTTAGCAGACGTCTGCTGCTTTCCGTTATTTCCGCTGTTGTGTAATATCTACCCGCGGCCAAATGCGTATGCCTGTCTAGTTTCAGATTCTGATGTAGCGACTGCTTGACCCATATAATACTGTGTTGCATTTGTATGTATCATTTACCTTTTACGCGTGACATATACTTGTTCATGCTGTGTACCATTAGTGGTAATATCCGACTGTGACGTGACCAGTGAGTGTGACGAAAGATGATGTTTTTGTGACCATGTGTCACTCGTCGCGCTTGTGGCAAAATACATCGCGTCCACCTGAGTGGTCATATACCTGCACTGTGCGAGCTTCGCGATTGCAGCCAACGTGCAATTCCGGATCTCTTTGAACATGTCAGCCGAGGATTTTCGCAACGAAATTGCCCAGCACTTCACTGAGGCTGTAGCTGCCGACGACGCCTTGGTCAAAGAATGTAAGCACCGTTCGCGGTTTCCCCAGGTCAAAGGACCCATTTGTCGCATATTATCCAGGCATGACCATGTGCAAAATGTACAATCTCACCGTAGAAAACCTCTTATACAAGTGGCAGGCGTTGTCATACTCCACCACGAACTCCGTGACAATATTCACGCTCAAATCCGTCCCTGATCTCAGAGCGATGCTGCACCAAGAGCTTGGCAGAACGAATGCCAGCAAACAGGAGGCTACATCGCGGAATGTCGCCACTGTCAAGTTTGGAAGAGGAACAGGGAAGGCAAGAGGGCTTATGAAGCCGTCGATCGCGAGGAGTCTTGATGCAACTTTGAATCTTGGGCCAGTACCATTAAGCATGATCAAGTCAGGAGCCAGAGATCCTGCAGGACCTAGCAGAATTCTATTTAGAGGGCCGAAAATGGACCCGCAATCTCAAAAAAGCCGAGCTTGTGAGCACATCATTCGTGACTCTACAAGATGGATACTGATGCATTGCCGCGACAGATCGATACATGTATGAGAAGGTGTCAGAAAGGAGTGAAGGCGGGCATTTGTCTTTTCAAAGTTACTCAAGGATCCTGATCGTTCTATTAGCTCTCGACGACCGCATCGACGAGTTTGCTGATCTCATTTCAAGATATTATCATATCGACGAGCTTGCTGACCCAGACGCTGCAACAGAGGTCTTTTTCTTTCCTCACCACACCATACATATAGCTCATACTCGCACTTGCATCAGGAATCTACCACCGTAGTCGGGCGAATAGTGCTGGACTCGGGAATTTCAGCGTCAGGTGCGAAACTTAACGAATCATCCTTAGTCCTAGAATCTTCCAGGATGATGGGGTCCGGTGTACGAGTTCCCATTCGTTTAACCCCCGAGACGAAGATACGGGGTGGAATCAAAGGTCTTGGGTGCATCAGCTTCTTCCCTGGCGCAATCGTTGCACTGCGCGGTCGGAATGGTGGAGGCGGGTTTTTCCTCGCTGAAGAGATATTAGCGGTACATCACGGTCTTTTCAATCCCGGAAATGTCTGAAAACTGACTGGCGTGCATCGTGTCAGTTACCTCCCAATAAAACGCCTTCTCCACCTCCTAACGATGCCAGCGCTGCTTTCTCCATGTGTATTGCATGTGGACCATTCACTGTGGACTCCGACCTGGAATACAAACCATGGGCAAACCTACTTGACACTTTGAAAGCGACCAAACCTGCAGTCGTCCTCCTCGTACGGTTTACCCCCTTTCCTGCTCGTTCCTCTCACACATAATAATGTGGATCACACCAGATCGGTCCCTTCGTCGACGCAACAAACTCGCTCGTTAAGGATGGTGAAATGGATGAGTCCCCCGATAACTTGTTCCAGCGCCAGTTTATGGAGAAACTCAAGGGTTTTCTCACTCATTCGCCGGGAAGCACAGTCCTTCTCGTTCCAAGCACCAACGATATAATTAGCGACCACGCTGTCTTCCCTCAGTGTGAGCTTGGGATCGAGTTCAGCAGCGATCCTGTGAGTCCTAAGCAGTCCGCAACGAACTACCGCCTGATGATGCCTTGCAAATTTCTAGCGGATACATCTTCTGTCAAATCCCTGCCGCTTCTCTGTAAACGGATTGTTTTTTGGAGTGTCAAGTGTCGATGTCCTATTCCATCTTCGTAAAGAAGAGTTCCTCAGACGAGCACCGGAGATCGATCCGCTGATTCCGAAGTCTGAGCCTGCCACGGATGCGATGTCGAATCTTGCACGTAACATTATGCAGCAACGAAGGTAAGTCACTTCTCCACCTATTGGGAAAGCTAAGCTGACTGATGACGCTTGATAGCTTTTACCCACTATTCCCTGTCCCGTTCGACCTTGCTCATGAAGTTAACCTTGATGTTACACATTCGGAAGGGCTCAGATTAGTTGAGAATGAGGACGAATCCGTACCGGACGTGCTCGTGCTCCCTAGTCGTTTGAAGCAATTCTCAAAGGTGAGTACTTCATTCTTGTACATCGTACTCACGAACTGACGTTCGTTGAGGTGGTGGATGCCTCAACTGTCATCAACCCATCGTTTTTGTCAAAGGGAACCTATGCGACGCTCTCATACACCGGTCAAGCATCAGGTCTGGTCAAAGATTGTGTCACAGTAGATATATCAAGAATTTAATAGTACCATTGACACCCTTGCCCCGCCTTCATTTCACCATCCGTGTAATCTATCATACAAAGACCATCCGTCTTGCTTGTTCATGGCTTATCGTTCGCAACCTCTACCCCGCTCACGCAGCTTTGAACGCATCCCCCAGGGCTTTGGTTGCATCCGCCACCATAGTCCTCGCAACGGCCATCACGCCATCCATACCCAGAATCGGATGGGGAGCTCCCTTGTACGTCTTGATTTCCACCGTCACTCCCGATCCTCTCAACTTCTCTCCATACGCAATCCCTTCATCTCTCAATATGTCCAACTCGCACACTCCTACCCACGCTGGGGGCACCTTGGCAAGGAGCGATTCAGGCGCGAAGATTGGTGAGTTATCCCAGTTTTGCCCAGGTGGTGGGGTCGGGGAGGTAATTGTGACGGAACCACATCATTCGACCTGTGTTAAGCCAGGTGGTGTGCTGCATTTCTTTCCAGGATGGATATACGTCACCGGAGTCCGAGGCGGTATTGTCGATAACTATGATCGCTCCGTATTAATAGTCGAAAGCAACGGAAGTGAAAAACAATATAGATCTCACCGGGGACGATGAGCAATTGAAATATTATCGGGATGGGCGGGCTCAGTTCTTGGGCTTTGAGCGCAACGATAGCTGCAAGATTGCCGCCACTACAATTTATTAACCAACTAGTCGACAACTGGCTTTCGAACAGAGAACCATACCTCGAGGAGCCTCCGACGGCTATCTTATTCACGTTTGCATTGAGTTCTGCCTTTCCGTGCTGATAGATCCATTGGACAGTGTCAACGGTATCCTCCACTGCGGCAGGGTATGGATTCTCAGGGGCTAATCGGTAGTCCAGGCATATGGTGATGCAGTTATTCTCTTTCTCGCAGCTTCAGAGGTTATCTCAAGGAGCAACGTCAATCGTCAACTTACCCTTGCACTGGCGCGTAGCGAAGGAAGTCTGAGTGTCCAAGCTACCAAGCGTCCAACCACCTGTGGTTCAAGGGGTGCAGGCCAGAGTCAGACGTAGGCAATCCCACGACGCCAACCGGAATCCCACCTCCATGTATATAAAGAAAGACGGGCCACCCCTCAGCAGGTGGTCCTCCCTCAGGGGTATATACCCGAATCTTGCAGTTCTGCATCGCGAGGTCTTTTACTGAGCCTACCTTGGATACAGGGGAGCTACCAGGGACCACGGGAAGCTTGCGAATGTCGGGGTGCCATGGGATTGTATGAGGGGGGACTACCAACGCGGTGGTTTTATTATGGAAGTCCGCATACTCTGGATCGAGTCGAGGGAGGATGTCAGGGTGGATTGGCTGGTGGATTGTCTGTGTGTTCTCAGACATGACGTGCAGTGTGTTCAAGTCTACTGAGAGAGAGAGCCCAAGGGATAAGTATTAGTATGTGGAGATGGGGGGACACTATATAAGACGCCCGGACACCGCACACATGACGTGGTTAAAAATGGGCGATGGGATCTCTTGTGCTCGTCCGCCGCATGAGAAGTTGGTCTTGTGCATTTGGCACGTCAGATAGGGTACCCCGCTCCGAGTCCGACATCAAGGATATTAGTACAGGCTGAGACCACATGATAACTGTGGGTGCAAACGACGATCCAGCGTGCAGAAAAGATAATACGGCCAGACCCTTTCCTTTGGTTGTTTAATTCTGGGTGCAAGGTCGTTAGTATACTATACTGTTAGCCTCAGCCTGAAAATCATAACATGCTCTGATATCATGATACTCCGCTTCGAGTTTTTCACACCAAATTTGAAATTAGGGACAGCTTGGAAGTTGGGACCAGACTTTTCGTGCAGATTTGGACAATGTGACGTGACTTCCCAAATTTGTCCGAATCTGGGGTGTTCATTAACCATGGGCGAGGACCGCGACAAACACTCTTCAAAACACAAGCGAAGCAGAGACAAGGACAGCGACCACAAGACCAAGAAGAAACACAAGTCAACCCACGATTCAAGCAAGAAACACAAACGCAGGGCACCCGACTCAGTGCATATCACCGACGATGACCCAAATGACGATGATATGTGGGTTGAGAAGAACATCGACCTCGACGGTGAAAGGGTATGCGCGTTGGTGTGCTTGTGCGGTTGGTGCTCATTAATGTCGTTATAGCTTCTTGCCACAGACATCCCGACGGCGGAGAGCCTGAAATTGACGTCTCACGCCGAAGCTGCCGCGTCCGATCATCTCCCTCCCCCAACTCTGAGCACGGAGACCAAATTAGAGCGTGACGAATGGATGCTTCTGCCACCTTCGGGCGCTCAAGTCCCCTCAAGTTCTTCGCGACAACTGACCCAACAACTACCCATCGGAGACGAATCCTTTACAGAGGACTACGGAGAGTCTTCATCAGGTGCACGAATAGTTGGCGGTGGAGTCGACTTTTTCTCGTCCATGGGTACAGAGAAGAAGCGAAAGCCACAGCCAGACACGCCAGACCCAGACAAGGTAAATTTTTTCGTCGTCGCTCTCAGTCACACTCCATACAGACTCCTCTGTAGCCAAAGATTAGTTCTCGGGAACTTAACGCCAATATCCGGGAGGGCCGTGAGATGGATCACAATGCCCCACCTCCACCTCCAAAATCTATTACCCCCGGAGGCCCAGGCTCAAACTGGCGCATGATGCGTCTTCGTCGAGTCTATGAGACCGCCGAGGAAGAAAGCCGTTCAGTCGAAGAAGTGGCTCTCGAACGCTTCGGCACTCTGCAGGCATTTGAAGAAGCAAAAGAGGAGCGACTTGTCCTAAATGAGCGAGAGGGTCGACGTGGTGGGTCCGCCGCACAGAAAAACGCCAGTGAAAAAGGCAAAGGCCGCGACATGGAAGGCGAGAAACGTTTCATGTTCACAGATATAGGCGCGAGCGGCGCCTCGAGTCGTAGCTCATCATTCCGTCGACCTGGCATCGCAAATGATAGCGCACCTGCGACGCCTTCTCCTATTTCAGCCTCGAATAAGCTACCTGCACACCGCCGATTGGACTCGCTCCGGTTACCTTCGCAAGCAGACTCGCCGCTTGCACAATCACATACACCCATTCCTAGTGTCATGACTCCTTCTGTAGCAACTGTTTCTACGAGACGCGCGATGTCGCCTTCTTCGTTGAACAAGCTACAGGCTAAGGTTCTGCGTGCGAAACTCATGAATGCTCCAAACGCGGCGGAACTAGAGCGAGAATATGAGGAAGAGGCACGCAAGGCCCATGGGGAACCTGGGGAGCCTGTGGTAAGGACGAGGGTCGAGGTGTTGCCCACTCTTGATGCTCGTGGACGCTTATATGACGTCGGACATGGCAAAGATGATGCAGACGCGCAGCGTGGTAATCGCAAGAAGAAAGAGAAGGTCCTTTGTAATCTCATCTCTTGGCGTTCTCATTCCGCTCAACACGATTTCCTCCAGTTCGAAACTCGTGATCGCAAGACCGGAGACATTGTCCGCTACAATGCAGACGATGATACAATGACCCTTGGAGAGATGTTGCGGCAAGAGCGCTTCGGAGCAGGCATTGGCGACCAGAAAGACTTGGATGCTCAATATGCCAAGGCTATCATGGGCGATGGCAAGTTTGAGGTTAGTTTTCTACCGCTTGTCTACCCGACGCAGCTCGTTCATCATCTATTAGAATGACCTGGAGTACATTGATGACAATGCTGAGCGACTCGGAAGGCAAAAGATGCGCTCAGACGCAATGAAGCGCCAGTTCGCCATTAATGGTACGCTCTCTGACTTATCTTGCATTCTCTCCCGTACTTAGCATTTACTCTGTCACGATTACAGATTATAAGCGCACCCAAAAAGCGCTGGCCACATGTCAGTTCTGCTATGGAGAAGATGACTCGCCACCCAAAGCACCCGTCATTTCAATGGGCACCCGAGTCTACCTCTCTTGCACTCTCACAGAGGAGCTGACAAGCGGACATTGTCTCATCGTTCCTATCCAACATCACTTATCGATGCTCGAAGCTGACGATGACGTCTGGGATGAAGTCCGGGTGCGTACACTTCTCCTTTCAAGACTATACACCGTGAAGAGGCTGATTGTCTACACCTGTAGAACTTCATGAAGAGCCTCATGAAGATGTTCGCGAAAGAAGACAAGGGTGTCATATTCTATGAGACCGTGATCAATCTCAAATGGCAAAAGCACACCTGTATCGAGGCCGTGCCTCTTCCGTGGGCACAGTACGATGATATTCCGCAGTACTTTAAGGTCAGATACTTTCTATGATTCCCCAATCGTAGAAACTTGAACGAACTATAGGAATCCATCCTCGCATCGGAAGCTGAATGGTCCCAACACAAAAAACTCATTGATTTTTCAGCACGTCCTGGAGGTTTTCGACGAGCGATGGTTCCGAATCTTCCCTACTTTATGGTTCAGTTTGACCACAAGGGTGAACGGGGATATGGCCACGTCATCGAAGGTACTGGGGAGTCCGCTGCCGCAGGAGAAGATGACGGTGCCCTTGACGAAGGAGAGAAAGGGGGCGGTGCATTCCCCAAGTGAGTATCTTCTTTTGTTTCCCTTGACCGTTTGTTTGGGTGATGTTTAACCTGTACTACTAGGTACTTTGCGGGAGAGATAATTGGGAATGTGATGGATGTTGAGCCTAGGAGGTGGAGGCGACCCAGGAAGGTAGATTTCCGACACCAGAAAGACCGGATAGACAACTTTAAGGAGAAGTACGATATGTTTGACTGGACGGGGCTGATTGGCAAGTGAAGGGTTGCTTGTTGTGCGCGTATATGTATATGATGTTGTTCAACTCCTTGTTTATGTGTCTCCGACTCTTGTAATATCCAACTGAGTGGTGAAAGAGCCTCTTTCATTCGCTGGTGGGAGTGACTTCATAGTTCTGCCCACGGTGTTATGGCTCTCTAATATACGTTTCAAATATTACTCCATCCCGCCATGCAAACCGCGACGGCCCTCAGAACGTTATCTACAAGTTCGAGGTCCAAGGCACTGATACGGTCATCCGTTCTTGGGACTAAGCGCGACATTGTGTTGGGAAATGCCCCTGGCAGGTTCACTACCACGAGACCACTGAGCACGCCCGCTTCGAACGAGCCCGCTTTGTGCCGTTCGTACCTCTATGGTTGGTTTCTGGATGCAATTACCACCTTGTCTCTACTCACTTGTGTATGTGTCTATAGTGCCTGCCTCGTCGGACAATATGCTTGAGAAGTCACTAAGCTTCGGAACACCTCCGGACGTTGTCATATTTGACCTCGAAGACAGCGTACCCCCTTCCCCGTACGACAAGAAGACCGCAAGGGAACGATTAAACCAATTCCTACACGTCTGTAGCCTGCGAGCAGCTCACGTGGCTTTCTGATGCTGACGGGGAACTGGCAGCGTACTCCCGAGGAGAAGCTTCCTCCTCCCAGTCGCGTCGCCGTGCGACTCAACGACGTAAATACGCCCTTCTTCGCGGATGACATCTCTGAAATAGTACGTCGAGCCCCTCCTATGCTTTCGAATACCCCATTCCTAACGTCTTCGCGAAGCTCAGGTGTCCGTCCGTGGGCACCCTTGTTCTCCCAAAGATCCACTCCGTTCGAGACTTGCATTATGTCTCTCGCGCCATCCGTAACTCGTGCCCATCTCGTACTACTCCCTTACGCATCGTGGCGAGCATAGAGAGCGCACGCTCTGTCTTCGGCTTAGGGGAGATTGCGAGCTGGAAGTCAGAATTCGGGGCCGAGCAAGGAGGGGAATTGGCAGCACTCCTGGTAGGCAAAGACTCCCTGTTTGGTGGGTACTAACTAACTAACATTCCGTTCCCCGCTATCAGTTTGCAGCAGAAGATTGTAGGAGTGTACAAGCTTTTATTGGCTATCATCTGATTGCAACGTGGACTTCGGTTTTGCAGATTGCGCAGATACATCCGTCGTGAGGACCACGTCTAGGCAGGAACTGCTCTTCGTACGCTCGCAGGTTGTGATTGCAGCCAAGGCTTTCGGGCTTGAAGCCATAGATATGGTGTCCTTCCTTTGTCATCCTACTCCCGTGAACTGGGTTTGACCGCCAAACCAGGTATGCGTCAATTACAAGGACCAAGGATACCTGCGCGAGGAATGCGAAGACGGCAGGCGGCTGGGCTTCACTGGAAAGGTTCTGCTAAACACTTGACGACTCAGGCCGATAGGACTCATGTATGATATCGCAGCAAGCAATTCATCCGAACCAAGTGGAGATAGTCAACTCGACATTTGTACCGACTTCCAAAGGTATGGCATTTTAGCCTCCAAACCTAACGAGACTCAAAGTTGGAAATACAGAGATCCTCCGTGCTGTCAGGATCTTGCACCAGATGAACACCGCGCATTCGTCACAGAAGGGCGCATTTGGACTTGAAATGGAAGACGGGGGTAAAGAGATGATTGATACGCCCATGCTGAAGCAGGTATGTAGCCTCCTCCCTTGTCACAAAGCTGCGAGTGTGGCTCATGCACGGTGACCATGCAGGCCGAGAACACCATACGACTCGCCCGAGTTGCTGGTCTGGATATACCTCATGCAGAGTAATCTATCCTTCGAGGTTAGATCGTGTTTCTTCCGTAACCATCCTGTGTTCCTGTGCACTGCGCATTCATGCATCCTATATCTGTATGACCCCAGATGTGTGCTGCGCGGTCTGCTTGCGTGTCTTCTCAGGATTTGAAGGCAAGATCTGGGGTATCGTTAGAATGGACTACGACTGCGCTCTTCCATCCTGCGAGTTCCAGGGCTTTCCACGGCTGCGAGTGATGACGCTGACAACGAGTCATAGTACTGCTTAGGTCACGGTCACTGATCGGAAATGTGAAAAGCAAACTCTCACGCCGTTGCTACCTACTAAGTTAATACAATTGCAAAAGCGGACCGGCTACTTTTAGCACTGTGAAAACTATAAGTACAGCAAATGGCCACTCGACCACCACAACACACCTTCGTCCTTTACCTCTCACTACAACTTGAATAACTTTAGCAGCCACACACACGCCCATGAGTAACTACAGGGGTAGCGGCAATCGCGGCAGAGGTGGCTCCGGCGGTAATCGTGGAGCACGACCAGGGGGTGGAGGCTCTGGGCCACCAGGTGCAGGGGCCTCTGGAGATATTATTTTCGGTGGTCCTGCACCTGTTGACCAGCGCCTCGCCACTTCCTCCCAGTTGGACACTACTTTGAATAGTCTACCATACGACCCAGCGCGACCCCACCGTCCACGCCCCGGGACTCTTGGCAACGCAATCGCCATTCGTGCCAACTTCTTCGCTGTCAAGTTTCCGAAAGGGACGGTTTACGACTACCACGTTGAGGTTTCTCCCACAACTGACTTCAAGCGTATCAAAGCACGCTTGTTTACGCTACTTGAACAAAGCACTCATCCAGGCTGGCAGGAGTTCGTCCCATTCATCGCACATGATGGGAGTGCCAGGCTGGTCTCGTCGAAGAAACTGCCTCAACCGCTGGACGTTCCTGTGTTATTCCTCGAGGAGGGCCAGACGACGCCCAGTAAACGAGATAAGACCTACACGGTCTCGATCACTCTCTCCCAAGAACTGAAGACCAGTGAGCTAACTGCGTAAGTTCCTCCACCAAATCCGTCGTTTGGTGATTCACCACACGCTCCCTGTTCAGATTCATCAATGGCGAGTCCCAATCTCGAAATTATGACTTTGCACCCATCGTCGGGGCATACAACCTGGTACTCCAATACTATGGCTCCCGTCATGGTACTCGCGTCGGGAAGAACCGCTATTTCTTCCCCTCACAAGACCGCCGGTCTCTGGAGCTCTCCACCGGGATCGAGGCCTGGAAGGGCTTCTTCATGTCAGCGCGGCCTGTCTACAAAGAGCTGATGGTCAACGTCGGCGTTTGCATGACGGCGTTCTATAAACCGGGCAACCTCGCGGACGCCATACTGGAGTTCCAGAGCAAATCTAGTGGGGCAATGCTCCAACGGTTCGTGCAGAAGCTCAAAGTGACCACCAGTCACCTAGGCTATAAGCAGACCAAGCCGCTCAGGAAGATCATGAGCACGACATCAAGGAACACGTTCTTCCCATGTGACGAGTTCAAATCGCCGAAGATGTCCGTTGAACAGTATTTCAAGCGAAGTCAGCATATCACTTCGTCATTGCTGTCCGCATGCTAACTTGCATCCCCTGTATAGAATATAACAAGACGCTGAAGCGCCCTGATATGCCAGTCGTCGACATTTCCGGCCCAAACGCGAGGAACCCCATATACGTTCCCCCGGAGGTGTGCGAAATCTTACCTGGTCAGCCGTTCAGAGGCAAACTCAATGACCAAGAAACCACATCAATGCTCCGCTACGCATGCAATTCGCCCGCAGACAACGGCCGTGCTATCGTTGGCCAGGGTCTTCCGCTGCTGGGACTTGGATCGGACAACCAGAAACTGGCGAACTTTGGCCTCAAAGTCAGCGACAGCATGGCCGTGGTTCCAGCGCGGGAATTACCCGCACCAAAGATCAATTACAGGGCTGGCCAGCCGCCCAGGCTCAACAACGGCAGTTGGAATATCCTAGACGTCAAATTCCACGTTGGCGGTACAGTGAAGTCGTGGTGGCTTCTGGTCGTCAACGAACGAGTCCCGATCTTCCAAGGACCAGGGGACCCTCGACTGACCACCCTTTGGCAGGGGTTCGCTGGAAAATGCCAAAGGAGTGGCATGCTGGGCATATCACCCAACTCACCCCCCGCCCTCATACCTGTCCAGCTGCTGAACCCCGCAAGTGACTCTGGCAGACAACAATCTCTCGCCCTGATCCGCAAGACGATTCAAGACAACATGAAGCAGCGTGGAAAGCCGTCGTTCATGCTCGTGATTTTGTCCGGTCGCGATAATTACATCTACCCAGGCATCAAGCGCATCTGCGACGTCGAGCTGGGGGTCCACACCATCCACATGTTAAGTAACAAGGTCCTCACGGATTCCAATAAACAGGACCAGTACTTCTCGAACGTTGCCTTGAAGGTCAATACGAAGCTCGGGGGCATCAATCACAAGCTAGACGATGGTAGCTTGAAGTGGTTGACGAAGGGCAGGACGATGGTCGTTGGCATGGACGTAACTCATCCCGGCCCCGGCAGCATCGAGGGCACGCCATCCATCGCAGCTGTGGTAGCCAGTGTAGACAATAACTTTGTCCAATTCCCGGCTAGTTTGAGGTGCCAGGAAACCAAGAAAGAGGTACGCACTCGATTTCTTCCTCGGGTCAGGTGACTAATTCGTGGTAAACAGATGATTACGGAGCTCTCTGGGATGATGATCGAACGCTTGAAGAAGTTCCAAGAGGTCAGCAAGTCTCTTCCCGACCGAGTTTACGTTTTCCGAGACGGTGTGTCCGAGGTAATTGATCTTAATTCACGATTTTGCAACAATCGCAATAAAATGTTTTAGGGCCAATTTAATACTGTCCTCGAAGAGGAGCTCCCCCAGATGCTGGACGCCTTTAAGAGGGTAAGCCCGAAAGGTGGCCCTCAAGGGAAACCATACCGACCCGTCTTGACGATCGTCATATGCGGCAAACGTCACCACGTCAGGGAGTGGCCCATTAGTTCTCAATTCGCAGACAGAAAGGGAAATGCTCGCCCTGGAACAGTTTGCGACACGGGTATTACCTCGGTGTACGTTCCCATCCATCTAATCCATCCCTTATTTTGTCTCATATTCACACTGATACCTTAGCTTCGACTTCGACTTTTACCTCCAAGCCCATGCAGGTTTGCAGGGCCATGCAAAGCCGACCCACTACACTGTGGTGTACGACGAAAGCAGACTCGGGTCAGATGAGGTTCAACAGGGCATAAACACCGCAAGCTACCTCTATGCCCGCGCTACGAAAGCCGTCAGTCTCATTCCCCCAGCATACTACGCTGATCTTGCTTGCGAGCGCGGCCGATGCTACTTGAACGACTTCTTGAGCTCTGACGACAAGTCAACCACGACATCCAAGGGCAAAGGGAAGTCGAAGGAAGCGAGGGAAGAGGAGAAGCTGAATGTCTTTAACGCAGCCCTGAAAGCCTGGGGCAACGGTATCCATCCGGATTTGGCTGGATCTATGTTCTACATTTGAGTTTCTGGTTGTTGGTAGGCCTGGCGACACGGATTGTATTTGTACAGTATGAAGTTCTACCGGATCGTATTCTAGAACGTACGTTGATATTTACACCACAAGTTTTGTTCTCGTTGTCTCCTTGATCCGTTGTGGTTAATACACGTGAGCGTTGTCTAAAGCTGGAAATTCGACGAAGGTCCCATTGGGGCCGAAACAGTGTGTCAATTAATCTGTGCCTGCGAGCAGGCCCGAAATAAATAATGTAGCGAGCATGCAGAGAGAGCGCGGGGAAAGATGACGCGGTGAGTACCGACGAATAAGACCTGAATGAACCTCAACATCCTCCTACCTCCCTCCTCCATGCTCCGATCCATGCCATCGCAAAATACAAGCACCCAGCAGGGAGCATGCACACCCTTATTACGACGCTCCAATCCCACCTCCTCCCAGTCAGCTTCCTCATCTCCTCTCCCATGGCCACTCTTTTCGGCTTCGGCTTCAGTCGGTCAGGGGGATGTCTATTGCTGATTCCCGAGATCGACGACGGTAGCAGGTTGCTCGTGACCCATATCTGGATGCTCCGCGAGAAACACGTCGTCGTACCGATGACGGCCCAGCAGACGTCAGGGCGGACGGTCGTCCACCGGAGGAGCGCGCTTTCGAGGATAACGAGCTCGTCACTATCGCGTGCGGGGTTCGTGCCTAGGCTGCCCAGGATGTCCAGCGTGAAGTGGGTAGCAGGCCAGCAGATGGCCTGTAGCGCAAGGAGACGGATGAGAGTGGAAAGTGGTGGGTAGTAGGCACGCCAGCGGTGCAAAAGTCCGGTGGTCAGTTGGAGGCATTGATGTGCTGTGAGGAGGGCCTATAGAAGTAGCGTTATTCTCCAGTCCACATACAACAGTACAGTTACGGACGAGATGGTACATACCCAAAGCACGGCGATAAGATAGTCTCCCCTGTCTGGCAGACACCTTCGACCCCACCCTCCGGGATGCTGACCCCTATCGTAACCCCGATCATGCGAAGTGTACATCGTCGAGTAACCTGGTGGACTACACAAACACCAGGCATTTATCAAAACCCCAGTGATGCAGGAACAACGGACAAGAGTCGCGAGAATTCAAATAGGAATGTGGTCGAGATGCTAGGCGACACAAGGGGATCTGAAGCAGGCAATATACGTGTGGTAGGGAGATGTCTTGGCTGGGTAAGAGTGGGTAAAAGGCTTTTAGAACCATCTGGAACGACGGTCAAGCC
This sequence comes from Melanogaster broomeanus, assembly GCA_014904935.1. Lineage (NCBI taxonomy): Eukaryota > Fungi > Basidiomycota > Agaricomycetes > Boletales > Melanogastraceae > Melanogaster > Melanogaster broomeanus. The sequence continues at coordinate 144,506 of MU123750.1, read as the reverse complement.
GAAGGTAGAGAGTAGCACGACTGCTCACTGGTTCATCCGCCTCAGTTTCGGTTTCACCGGCACCGAGCTGTCCTGGTGCCGTAGTTATCTGAGGGATCTTGGATTTTCGCCAACCAAAGCCTTCTCCGAGGAGGGCGCGCAAGCCAGTAGTACGAGGGGTGTCAGCAGTCAGACGCATGGACACAGCAGCTTGTCCTCGAAGTTCGTGAGCGCTCCTAGTGCGTCGCGTGGTGTATATAGGGCTGTCGTCGTCGTCGTCGTCGTCGTTACTGGCATTGCCGTTGCGACGTTCAATGGTGGTTTCATTATGGCGCTCGTGAGGACCTGGAGGGTACATCGAGGACCACAAATTGGCGAAGGATATGACAGTGCCTAGCGTCGACTTGAAAGAGGCTTGTAGTCTAACAACAGACTCGAAAGCGTTAGGAGAAGGGAAGTGTGCAGCGCTCGGTTTGTCTTAGTCTCATGGGTCAACTGGTCATCGATCATTGATGCATCGATGGTCATCTAGCTAAGTTATCGCAATGGTAGCAATGCTACAGTTACAGTAACTTCTTCCACGAATCGATTCTGCCACTAACCAGGCCAAATTATCGTTTGTCAATCCGTAATTACTGCGGTGTTGCAAGTTTAGGCTGGCAACTGAACGACATCGCCACTGACAGTGACAGTGGAATTTGATTTTTCATCTACTCTGTGATACTCCCTCCACCTCTTGGAAGCACTATGTGACAAGAAACAGCTTATTTAATTAAGTACGGAATATCTGAGCCTACAAGTAATTACTGTCTTCCTTTCGGGTGGAGCACGAATCACGATCATGATTGGTGTCTCGAGTCGTGGGTGTTGTACCTTATGGAACTACTAGTAGTGCACTTCAAGCTTAACCGCCAGAAAAACCCAATGAAGGATGGAGGGCGAGCGTCACCGCGTCACCAGTCACCTGTCACCTGTCAACAGATGGAACGAATTACGTCGAAGGTATATCCACGCTTTGGTAAAGCTAGACTGTTCGCTCGGAATTGTTCGCAAGTTCCGTTGTGGATTTGGTTTCATGTACATAGCGTGAATTATTCGGTGACGATAGCGAGCTTCGCTGACGACCGTGGTCGTCCGACCGCGGAAATGGACAAGTACTCTAGTGTTGACAGACAGAGGTCGCAGCCCATCGTGACTCGCAAGGACGCAACTCCAGGAAGGTATGTAGATATCCGGATTAGTCCCCGACTCTCCGCCGATTGCGAGATGCAGGTAGTCCACAGAGATAAACGTACCTCATAATGGTACGAGATGCGCGCTTCTCGGAACACAGTACATCGCCGCCTCACGTCTAAACAACTTCCTCATGCTAGAACTACGCATCGTAACGGGGATTCAGTTCTTTTTGGGCCTGAAGAATCAAGATACATACCCCCAGCTCTGGTGTTCAAGTAACACCAGCTTCAACAGGAGTTGTGAGATCTGCTCCTTTTGCCATGGAGAGAATTCTTCGGACGCTTCATGATTGTGGTTATCTGTAGTATCATACCATTAGGTTGTCCATGGGAGTGTCTAGGACACCAATTAATAATGAATTATTACATAAATCAACACGTCGAATTGTGTTGCAGTAGTTGAGGTTGAGAATTTGAGATGGACGGGTTGTAAAACACGATAAATTGGGTACATATGTACATAATACGAACTAAAGTGTGGAGCATTATAATTATGTGCAGTGCGCGAAGTCGGCGACTCCGACTCGCGCTTGCTGGACACTCAAGATCTCATAAATCACCGATGGGAGTCAGCACCTCCTCGTTGCGCTCGCGAAGCATGCACAGAAGCTGACTTGCTAACAGCGCTACTTGAATCTGACATGCATGTGCCAACACTGCAATCTGCCTCGTCAATTGATCATACAATGTTCAATGCTCAATTCATGATTCGGGATAAGACAACGCGTACAACCTGGAACACTCGCATTCTGGGGACCCGAGAATTCAAGCTTCATAAACCTAGGTATGCCAAGTTTTTTTCTCCGTACATGTGGCTCTTGGTTGATTGGAATCAAGTCGCGGATGCCGTTCACCTCGCGAGTTGGGAAAGTGACCGGTCGACCGATTTTTTTCCGTGCCAAATATCCGATATCATGGTTTCCGCTGTGTGGCACATATTCGGGACTCGGGACGTTGAGTGTTGCCAATGGGCTCTCGCCTACGTAGCCCCAGTTCTATATGCCTCCAGATGGAGGACGATCGATAATCCTACGACGTTCTCACTCGACCACATCTCCCCCTGGCAGCTCCAAAAATACCAAGTAAGCGCTGAGGTTCGGTATAAGTAGTCCAAACTAGCTAAACATCGTGCAACAGCTCAGTACGGTGACTGATGACCGGGACCAGTCACCCACGGCGCGTCACATTCTTGCAACCAACGAGTGACTATCACAAGGTCCCCAGAGACTGCACTCCCCTTGATACAGGTGTTCACATGTGACCATGTTCAACATGGCTACAAGTTAGGTGGCCCTGGAGCCACCATCCGCTCATCCCCCGAGTCGAGTCGGTGAACTTATGCCGTGATTAGTACCCATGCCCAAATACTTATTCCGGTGCGCTGCACAGGACTTTAAGTACTGTACATACATTTAAAATTAATGTGTGATGTCAGTTGATGCCATGCAATCATTGAATGAACCCACACCAACTTGAGCTGCGGCATACGTGATCCAAGCGGTGCTCGTGATACATACCTGAGGCGCGTGAAATACCTAGTACAGCTTCCAAGCAGGAGAACGAGTGGCCGCGAAATAATAGCCAGGCAGAAAGATCTCAAGAAATGTAACGTAGGAACGATTGCAACAAAAAAAGGGCTTGTTTGAGTGAATGGCATGATGGAATATTAGCTAAGCGAGGGTATTTGGGGTCTTTGGGAGAATTCTGGGTTTCCTTTTGCAACGCTGTCAGTGTCCATCGACTCGTCCCTCTCCCTTCCTCTTCGTCGCCGCACCCGTCCTCGTCGTCGTTGCTGTCGACCCCGAGTGCATCGTCGTCGTCGTGAAAGGCGTTGTCAAGGAACCTCTTCCAGCTCACAACTCGCCGTGGTCGGGTCCCTGCAAGATTCCGTGAATTCACAACCATAATATCCCCCACTCTTCCAACTCTACTTTCCCTTGTCCATTGTATAGTCATCCCAAAGTCCTCCTTCATACCTAGACGTTCTTCCGCACATATTTTACTCTACCTTCCTTTTGATCCATTGAAATGCCCCCAGGTCCATCTGACAACTTCCCCTGGCCTGCACAAACTCCCCCACCATCAATATCACACGAGAGATCGAGGAGGAAGAGAGACGCAGAAGGGTTACCACTTCCTACTTCACTGCCGGTGAAAAGGCAAAACACCAATATCTCGGATGCGACCGCAGTCGGTATGTACCACGTCTAGTCGTCCTCTGGCGTCGCGAAGTCTCGCACATCAGACGTCGCTCGTCTCTGTGCTTTTTACTGACCGCGTCCGCGATTCCTTATCAGCACAAGCGAAATACGACTGTCAGCTCTATGCCGGCAACGACAATGTGACATGCTATCCGACGGCTGGTGATTTGGTTTATCAACACGAATGGGCAGCAGTCGTTTGTCAGTAGTGCTTTTCCATGGCATTCATGTACTCACCGCCTCGCAGGGAACAGTCGAAGACCACAAATCGATCAATTCAACCTAGTGAACCTATACCTTTGCAATGCTGACACTCAACAACCGCTGATCACCGTCCTCAATTTGACGAACCCAACTGGTACAGCGGGGCAGTATAACGCACTGGTCAACGACAGCTGGTTTGGTGACGAAGGCACATCATGGCAGCCCGGTCAAACCTTATCTTATCCCTATTATTGGATTGTAACGAACCAGGATGGACTGGATGGTTCGCAAACGACGGGTCCAACGTTCTTCGCCCTACGTATGTCTAGTTTGGATCTTGAATTCGCCTAGGTTCTGATGACTATCATTTCCTCTTAGAAACAACATATGCGGATTCAGTAGCCTCCTCGATGTCTGCGTCTTCGCTCTCCGCGCTGTCTACTGCGTCAGTAACATCGTCTACGAGCACATCAGCGCCTACTACATCTATCCAGGAGGCGCAAGGCAGCTCTCCCTTCCCACATTGGGCCATCGCTGTTATTGTTGTCCTCGGCTTCCTCGCTATCGTTGCTGGAGGGCTTCTAGTTTGGCTTATCATGCGACGTTTGCGGAGACGTGAGCAACTGTCAAACCGTGGATCTATGGGCTCGGCTTCGCCAATGATGGCAAACGCTCAGGACTCGAACTCGCCGCAAGGACCACTTCTTGCGGGTGCTGTAGTGGGGGTCCCAGGAGGCCGAGCATCGTCAGAGCATCACAGAGCTGCTTCAATCGTGTCGCCCGACGGAGTTTCGGAGATTTCAAGGACACATTCTGCTGGAGATCAAGGGCCCTTCTCAGGCGCCGATGCAGCAATCATGGCGGATGCGTTTAGGATGGCCTTACGAAAGCCTGATTTTGCTGGTGCGACTGTGGAAGAACCCGAAGAAAGAAAAGATGACGCTATTATGAACCGCGAACTAGCTGAAGAAGGCAGGGATATTCGGAGTGTCAGCTCATCACGAGGAGTTAGAGTGGAAACCCTGAGCGATGCTGGTGATGCAGCGCAAAATCACTGACTTCAGGATTTCTTGTACGCGTTTTACTCTTTATTTTATTTGCAGCTCGGTTCTCATTGGTTGAAATGTTGTTCGGATACCTTTCGTCTGCCATCGCAGCCCTGCCCCTTCCTGTTGTCGCTCTTCCTCATGGCGTGTAGTGTGTTGCATGTTCTCTCTGCTTCTCACCTCCTGACCCTTGAAATCGCGCTCTTCTCATTCGCCGCTTTTACACGCTTTCGCCAGTCGGTCTCTTTTGTTCCCAGGTTGACTTTTTACCCTTCGCCCGTTATTCGGGAGATATCTTCTACCTTCCTATGCGAACCGCTACTACTAGTTCTACCTGAACCTCCTTGAAGTAGCTTGTCTACACAACCACGGTCCTCAGGGCACTTCCATTCGTTGCATCCAGACATCTGTTCCATAACGTGCCGGACATTTTATGTCTTCCCTATGTCGCAAGCATGGTGGGACAACCCACGCTCCTTCGAATTCTTCCATAGTGCTGCCTACTTACTCACTAACTCCCAACCAAACAACCCAAACTGTATGGTCGGTCAATTTTACCCCTTAGACTGGGAACGCGAGTGAAACTTTTTTCTCTTCGACCTTAGTTTTTTCCCCTGGACCGTCTACGATATACCCTACCACTACGTAGCTGTTTTTAATGATGACGATGATGAACTCGACGACTCGAGGTTGTGTCCTTGGCTTGAACTTACATTCGCGGAAACGTTCTTGCCTGAGTGCAGAAACACGAAACTGATATCGATTCTGCATCGGGGAGGCGTTGGACCATGTATGTTGGGCCGAACGTTCCATCTCCTACACACGGCGTACCATGTTTCAAATTATTTGGCTTCCGAATTCTGCGCATGTTGGCCGGGGTAAGTATCGTCATAATATAATAATATATATGTCCATCGCTAATGGCCGGGCCCCGGACTGTTCGCCTAATCTGAATCACAGGCTGTATGGACGTTCGTCCATGGAGGTAGTCGGGAGTTGTACTAGAGAGCAGAGACACGTGTCCTCCGAGGCGGAATTCAAGTCGCGCGGAGCTCAGGTGACGGCTCATGCATCATGACTCGGACCCCTGTACATCCCCATTGACGACCTTCGAGGGAAATCAGCCGCATCAACGCCGACCTGCTCTTACCGGATCGCAATTTCCACAAGCTAGAGTTATTTATCGTGCAAGATTCAATGAAATCTATCACGATGCAAGGACAGCATCCACCTGACCTGACCATGCAATTCCGACAACGTTACGGAATGAAGGCGAGACAATTCCGTATCATTGTAATTCCCCCCAATCTCCCTACAAACCGTGCCCGGAAGAAACCCGTGATCTTGTGGGTATGAATGTGCCAATGGAACTATGAAATGAAACGACTCCGCGATCGAATATAGCGTGATGCCATTGCAATCGCCGTCGACGGAGAAAGGAGAATAGCTAGGAGGTGGTGCCGTCCTGATATTATACAGCAAGTGAATCTATGTGCGGCCGTTGTCTAAACGAACGCGGATCCCATGGAGAGCCTTCTGGAGTGGTATGGAGGAAGTACCTCATTAGTCATCATGATTATTGTTTTGGGATGACAGGTGCCGCATCAATAGTTCGTAGCTGCAAGAGATAAATTAACACAACACAACAAAATACCACGAGACACGTATAACGAGAGGGGACGACTTACGATAACAAAGTAACTGCACTGTTTGGCACTGTTCGAAATAGGTTAACAGATAACCCCTTATACAGGCCCGTCCAGCCCTCTTTCTGGATAATCTTGCGTATGATGTATATAATTCCCCGTCGTGTATGCGCCTTGATCATTCCGTCCGACGACATGTCCTCCGCAATGGGTAGCCGAAGTGTCTGGAGTCGTGTTCGTACGACTTCATGGGGGTATGTGGCGACTGAGGCCGTCATTTTGGCTATGGCGGAACAGAGAAGAATGGTGTCACTGCGCAAAGGGGCATCCGAGTCACCCTCTGAAGAGCAGTTCAACAAAGTCCGATGTCGCAAGGATGGCGTGTGAACTCACGTGCCCATAGTTTGAGTTGCTCGTACAAGGGGAACTGGACTGCGACATGAGTGATCCCAATCAGACTGGGTAGTAGTCCGCGGTAAAATGCTCGTATGCCTTCGGTACGGTAGATAGTTAGGGCAGCGTCGAAAGTATGTCGGTACCTAACCTCTCGTCGAGATTGTGTCTGACGTAATAAGCCGAGATTGGTGTCAACTCTTTCGTCAAGAAACATGGCATACCATGAAGCGGGTCTTGATGACCCATAACGGGTTTGTACAAGTTGTGCTGGTTGCTCCAGCTATCATTGCGGAAAGAATATGCAGTGTCCAAGGGTGATCTCGCATGACAGGTTGATAGCCTTTGGGCTGTGCGGCAGGGTAAATTCGACCAGGCTTCTGAGGCACACCTAGCGGAGGTTCTCCGAAGCGAGTCTTAATGCCATCATAGACAGCGAAGTATATTGCCCAGGTAGGAAGATAGCCAAGGATGGTTGGACCCAGACCTCGGTACATGCCCCGGATTCCGTCGTGTCGTAGGGTAGTTTTGACGATATCTGTACGCCAAAGAGAATCGCAGAACATGATAAGGGACATGAAAGCGGAGATTAATGTTGCGCATATACGGACCAAGGACGCCTTGATAGCCTGGTTGGCCCTGGACTGCCCGTTGGGCCTGTAATTTGGTTTTGACGACATCAAGTGGACAGGTGGCAATACTGGCAACGAGACCACCGCCAGCGCCAGCTAAAGTTGAGAGATAGACAGAAATGAGCAGACGAGCAGTAGGAAAAGACGAGGTGGGTCGCACCGATCATGCTGTTTACAGTCCATTTTTTCACGTCTGACGGCATCGCTCTTCCCCGCAAAGCGGGGGGATGCTAGGGTATTCGAAAGCTTGCTATCTTGAGGATTTCTTTCGCGGGTGAGGGCCGAAGCGCTGAAGGCAAACCTGAAACTTCTGATAAATATATTGTTGGCACTTGGTTGGTAGTCGCATGCCCCGATGTTACTTTATAAGCAGAGTCACACCATCCCGGCTCTTGCCGGACTTAGCAATCACGCATTAATCACGACTGACAGTCTATTATCAGATTTGAGAGCACAGCCGATCGACTCCTGCATCCACAGAATTCATGAGAGACACCGAGTATTGTTGGACCCATCCGAGTCGTTCCCTGATCATTGCTCCCCATCATATAAAACGGTAATCTTGGTAATTCGACCTTGCTATATATCTACATACTAGTACATCACATCCTCTCTAGACCCTGAATGTTTACCTACAACCACACGGTTCTCGCAGACAATGACATTCTCATCTTCACCAACTACTAATCCCCTCTACTCCGTAGACAGGTCACACTTCAGGAATTCAACCACGAAATTTCGTCCTGGAGCTCGCATATAGGTGTCGAAGTCTTACGCAATGAACAAAGTCGGGATCGAGTAAATATGATTGCACACATGTTGGACTTTGCCACAAACCTGTGGTTTTTCTATTATAGCAGCTACTCGTATTCGTCGTCGTCGTCGTCGTCGTCGTCGTCATCGTCGTCATCGTCATCTTCCTCTTGTTCACCGTTGGCAATTCTCTCCTGTTTCTCTTGCCGCCTGCGTAGGTACTCACGGTGCTGCTCCTCGGCTTCCGCGTTTGTGAGAATCTCAAGCTTGGTCTTTCTGGCGCAAGATGTGACCGTGCCTTCACAATAACCTTGAAAGTATGAAACGTCGAAGAGACGTGGGGAGACAGTCTTATCCTCGGCATCGTCTTCCTGCAGATACAGTGTTAGTTCTTGGCACTGGAAATGTTACTCGAAAATAATCACTACGACAAATTCGCTGGCGTGCTCGATGGGAGGCTAGATGTAGTCGTCAGAATGAGAATAGATCGGGTAAGGAGAGCATGAAATTTACTGCGCCTTTAGCATCTTTGAAAATTGGGAGATCACTGGGACTGTCTACGCGATAGAAGATATTCCCTTTTTCGCAAGTGATGTGGACTGTCCATTCATCTGGAAGTACACGGTCAGATTTTCCACTAGGAACTGAACTTCGAGGACATGAGAGAATCGATAGTTATATACGTACCAGCCAGATCATATGTATAGACAATCCCGACCTCAGCATTGGAACATTCCCCATCGCTCACGTTGTTCTTCTCGATCAGGTGTCCAAATGCTCTCCAAGAGTTAGCGTCTTCTCTTCCATCAACATGATGGTATCAATCTCGTCCTTCCTCTTCCTGATTTTTGGCTGTACGCGATATATAGGCTGATCTGCCGGTTCGAAGCGCATCCAGTGATCCATCGCCCAGAAGTCGTTGAGTTCGTAGTCTTCCGGCGGTCTCTTCCGACCACAGCTTCTCGATAGTGCCCGGTTGCATCTCGTCCTTGTGTAACACGACGTTTGAGAATACCTCTGCTTGGTGAAGATGAGAGTCGTCCCAACCGAACATGTATTGAATCAGGGTATGGAGGTTAGCGAAGGTGAATGTGAGGGGTAGCTGGACGATTCGGTGGACTCTGAATCTTGCGAGTTGGAAGCGGAGTTGGATATAGTCGGTTGTTTTTTGGGGGAGGGACGTGTAGGGATCTGGAGCATCGGATGCGCTGGAACTAGTGGTTTGCATGTTAGAGGTTGCGCGGATCTCGAACGGAGTATGTATATAAAATATGTCCAAGTCTGAGCACTAAATGTAGTGGAGGTCAGGCTGAGACAGTAGTAGCGTTCAGATTATCAGATATCAGTGACAGGGGTCATGCCAACTTTGGACATCCGTGTGTGACTGTGACCTCGCTGGAATCATATGTCACACACATCATTTGATCGACTCGATGTCTGTTGCGTCTCGTTAAGTATTCATGTCGACCAACCTCAACAGATTCATCAGCGACAACTGCCTCAAAGTGAGTGTCCTTCTTGACCATTTTCCAATAAATTGTGCCAATACTTCCACCACAAGCTCTTTGGTCTCGCGGACAGAAATACTGTCGACTTTGTCACCGCTTCAGGTATGACCTTAAATGCTCTGCATCAACCTAACCTCATCATTCGTCGACAGCCTCAACTTCAAAGTCTCCAGAGGCCCTCTTTTCTTCACTCTCTGCTTCCGGGCTTCCCAACACTCCTGATGCCCATTCCTTCATAACCGAGCTCTTCCAACGGGTGCCCCGGAAGTCAAAACACCAACACAAGGGAAGCGTGGATGACGGGGCACGAAAACGGGCGGAACGAGATGCACGAGAGCTAACGGCCAAGAAATATGGGTTTATGCTCGACGAAGAGGCATCCATGTCGGAGGTGGTGGAGGTGAAAGAGAAAGCGGGCAGTCGGGCTGTGAAAGACAAGCGAGAGAGGCACCTGCGCAAGAGAGAACATGACAGCAAGGATTGGGAAAGTGACGAGGAGGAAAAGGCTAGGAAACGACATAAAGTCGCCGAGGCTACTCCACTATCCCCCTCTCGGCGTACACCTGAGGACGAACGAGACATCCCCGAATTGGAAGATGAGGATACGCGCAAGGAGAGGGAACGACAAGAGGACATGAAGTCCCGCGACGAATTCGCGGAACGTATGCGCTTGCGTGACCAAGAGAAGATCAAGAAGCTGGTCGAGGATCGTTCCTCTCGGGCCGCAGGTCCTGGTGCTGCAGATGCTGCCGCTCGTCGGCAGCTCGCAGACGATACTGAAGCACGCGTTAAAGCACTCCCCTCACTCCGCCTTCATTCTCGTGAAGAATATCTCACCAAGCGTGAAATCCAGCAAATCGAGCTCTTGCGTAGAGAGATTGCGGACGATGAGGCACTCTTTGCTGGCATGAAGATTTCGAAGCGAGAACAAAGAGAGCTGGAGAGGAAGAAGGAGCTTTTGAAACTTGTTGAGGAACGCCTCAAGATAAACGACGGGTTTGATGGATACCAACTTCCCGAGGACTACTTCACTGAACAGGGCAAAATCGACAAGAAGAGGAAAGAGAACGTACTGTACAAGCGATATGAAGACGCCAAAGTTAAGGACGACCAGTTCGTGACCGACGTCGACCAGTGGGAGGCCAGTCAGACGATGCACAGTACGTTCAAGACTGGTGCAATGGATAAACGAGAGGTCGTGGAAGAGTACGACTACGTGTTCGACGAGAGTCAGACGATCAAATTCGTCATGGACCAGACTCTTAAGGGCGAGGGCACGATGAGTGAAAAGGATAAGCTCCTTCAGCTACAAATCGACGAGGCTGAGCAGCGAGGTATGATTCATTATTGTTGCTGTCTTCATCGTAAGAGGCTCACTATATCCGCCTAGCCAAAAGCATTGAAGACACTCGGAAGTCCCTCCCTATCTATACCTATCGCGAACAGCTCCTGGCCGCCATCAAAGAGCACCAGGTTCTTGTTGTTGTCGCTGAAACGGGTTCGGGAAAGACTACTCAACTCCCTCAATATCTTCATGAAGCTGGCTACACTACTGGAGGTCTTAAAGTCGGATGCACTCAACCGCGACGGGTGGCAGCCATGTCCGTTGCCGCGCGTGTCGCCGAGGAGATGGGCACCAAGGTCGGTCACGAGGTCGGCTATTCGATCCGTTTCGAGGATTGCACGAGTGACAGGACTGTGCTCAAGTACATGACGGATGGGATGCTCCTGAGAGAGTTCTTGACGGAACCGGACCTTGCGGCGTATTCGGCGCTGATTATTGATGAAGCGCACGAGAGAACACTTAGTACGGATATTTTGTTCGCTCTGGTTAAGGTGCGATGATCCCACCATTTTCTCACCCGCTGTTTTCGTAGGCTCATTCGCACTATAGGATATTGCAAGGTTCAGACCGGAGTTGAGGCTGCTGATCTCAAGTGCTACGATGGACGCTGAGAAATTCAGTGAATACTTCGACAATGCACCTGTGTTTTATGGTGAGTAGGAGTCACACCTCACCCCTCGATCAAGTTCTTTGCTCAGCTATGTTTCACAGTGCCTGGGCGACGGTATCCTGTCGATATTCACTACACTCCTCAACCGGAAGCCAACTACCTCCATGCAGCCATAACCACGGTCTTCCAGATACACACAACTCAGCCAAAGGGTGACATCCTTGTCTTCTTTACCGTAAGTCTCCTGGAAGTCCTCGCCTTAAGTGCTCCCGCTGACTCACATGTACCCCCGTAGGGTCAAGATGAAATCGAAACCGCCCAGGAGAACCTCCAAGAAACATCACGCGCTCTCGGGAACAAGATTGCTGAGCTCATAGTCTGTCCTATCTATGCAAACCTTCCGTCAGATATGCAAGCCAAGATCTTCGAGCCTACACCACCAGGCGCGCGGAAGGTCGTCTTGGCCACGAACATTGCAGAGACGAGTATCACCATTGAGGGAGTGGTATTTGTGATCGATCCGGGATTCGTGAAGCAGAATGCTTATAACCCGAGGACGGGTATGAGTTCCCTGGTCGTCGTACCTGTAAGTCCACACTTTTTATACTCGGACATGATTTATCCATATCACTTGAATCCCAGTGTTCACGAGCTTCCGCAAACCAACGTGCTGGTCGGGCAGGACGCGTAGGCCCCGGCAAATCCTTCCGTCTTTACACGAAGTGGGCCTTCGCCAACGAGCTTGAAGAAAACACCGTCCCTGAAATTCAACGCACAAACCTCGGTATGACCGTCCTCCTACTCAAGTCTCTCGGGATCAACAACTTCATGGAGTTTGAGTTTATGGATCCGCCGCCTGGCGAGACCCTCATTCGCGCGCTCGAGTTGTTGTATGCGCTAGGGGCGTTGAACGATAGAGGGGAGCTTACGAAATTGGGGAGACGGATGGCAGAGTTCCCTGTGGATCCCATGCTGAGCAAGGCGATTATTGAGAGTGAGAAATACGTGTGTACGGACGAGGTGAGTAGCAGCCCTCTCTTTTACCCTTTTAATGGGGCTGACTTGTCTTCTATCAGGTCCTCACAATAATATCAATGCTATCGGAATCCTCTTCTCTCTTCTACCGTCCCAAGGACAAGAAGCTCCACGCCGACCAGGCGCGACAAAACTTTGTGCGCGCGGGCGGAGACCACTTCACCCTCCTTAACGTCTGGGAACAATGGGCAGACACGAACTACTCGCAACAATTCTGCTACGAGCAGTTCTTGCAATTCAAGAGCTTAAGTCGTGCTAGGGATATTAGGGATCAGCTAGCAGGCTTGTGTGAACGCGTAGAGGTGATCGTGAGGAGCAATCCCAACTCCAATGATATCACGCCTGTACAGAAGGCAATCACCTCTGGCTACTTTTATAATGTTGTGAGTTTGTTTCACATTTGGACCTTTGTATTCATCGGAGTGCTGATGTGGAACGCTTTGATATCCAGGCGCAGCTACAAAAGAGCGGTGACTCGTATAGGACGCTCAAAACTAACCAGACGGTGTACATCCATCCGTCGTCGAGTCTGTTCCAACACCAACCTCCTGTAAAGACGATATTGTACTACGAGCTCGTGATGACGTCCAAATCATACATGAGGTGGGTCCGGGATAAAACACAATCACCAACGATACTAACACTCCTCATCTGACAGGCAACTGATGGAGATCAAGCCGTCATGGCTGATGGAAGGCAAGTTATATCCTCTTCGACCAGTAAGCCACCATACTGACTAGATTACGTTGTTGTGTAGTCGCACCACATTACTTCAAAGCTGCGGATCTGGAGCAGCTGACGACTGGAGAGAAAAAAATGCCAAATTCAAAGGCCGTCGGATCTTCTGGTGCAGCTGCTGCTTCTACGTCATAGCGAGAGAAACATGTACTAGGGAGACCGATTGTGTTGTTGTTCATCGGACTGCATTGTATTTCCTTACATATCGACAGTCACCTGTTATATCCGTGCATGGTGGTGGTCCATCATACTAATGTGCATGAATCACTGTAAACTTGCCTGCTCATCGGTTTCGAGACAAGAGTGTAACACGTGATCTGGCGCTCAGAACATTAACAAGTAGGGAGTCGGTATCCCACAATTCGGCTCTTACTCTCGTCAACCGCGCTTGTTACGTGTGGCCTAGTATTTGCTGTGACCATGTCTGCGTCGGACAGGGGGTACATCGTTTTATTGAACTATCTTCCACCGGCCATCGAGCGCAATTCCACCGCTGCCAACGCTCCAAGGACTCATTGTGCACTACCTCTCACAACTCGCACCGTCACCCACACCACTAGCAGCAACTTTGGTGAACAGCTCCCTCTTTCGCCCGTTCTCGCTCGCAAAGCTCGAAGCGCTCAGTACTTCCTTCCGACATGCAGTTCACGCCAAACTTCGAATCCTAAAGGAGGAGCCAAGTGGCATATTTTCTCCAAGCTTGAATGCGCGATTGAATGCTTGGTCTTCGTCGCTGCTCAAAGGCTTGGAAGGTGGACATGCAGTTACGCGCCTGGCTTGTTGCAGCGGATTACTTCTGGGACTCGAGGACATACTTCCGAGATTGTCGGCGAAACAGCGAGATGTAAAGGCTTCGGTAGAGGATGAGTTGATCCTTGCGTTTGCGGATGTCATCGACCTCTTCACTTCATCTACTTCGTGGGGAACAGAGTTCCAGCCTGTGACAGAGGGAGGAGGTACGGCCCAAGTCGCGCTGCATGAGAGTCAATGCTGAACTCGAGCTCAGAGGATGCCCTCACACTATCTCTAATTGTTTCGTCACAAGCTCTCCTTCTTGTTCCGCCTGAGAAGTTCGTTGCACTGCCATTGCCAGTGAGTCTGGGTGCCGAGGTTGTCTCCCAGCGTACTAACCGCCGAGTAGCAAATGCTGAGTCTAGTAGTCCGGACAATAACACAAGCGTTCGCATCTGGAACTTTCATGTCTACATTCCCATCGTTTCTAGACTCCAACCCCAAATATAAGATAAGTATCAATGTAAGTTTTTCAAGTGAAAATGGATTTGAGTGCATTCTGAACATTGATTCCCCAGGTGGAAGCGCCTGTTCACGGGGAGATCAATGCAATAGCATCCTCTCACGCAATGGTGCACATGGGTTCTCTGTCGAAATTGTGCTCTAGGATTATTTCACTTTTTGTGGATTATCGACCGAAACTTGCCCTTCCCCGAACGCAAGAGACATTTCTGAGCCTAGAAGCGATAGCGAAGAATGTCGAAGCTGGGTGGTTGGCTACCGGCTTAGCTGGCTGCCGGAGAGGAATCCATCGGTAGGCACTCGACTTCTGACCGACTGTATGCTGTCTCATATCTCGCCAGCTCCGGAGACCCGGCCACTCACCACTTCTCTCTGGGCAATTCTCAAAACGCTACTATTTTGCAACATCATGATAGCTGAAGCGGGCCTGTCAGCCACAATCTACGTACCACCCGCGCTCTGTGCCTCAACAGCAGCACTCGCACTTATCGTGCTACGCACACTGTCGCATCTCGCGTTTGTAATCGAGAAATTCGGTGGTGCAGGTCACGGTGCCTTTGCAGAGCTTAAACGGGCGTTTTACCTTGCTCTTGACGTCCTAGCAAGCAATCAAGAGGAAAGTGAGCAATTTGTGATGGGAATATGCGAGGAGATATGGTCCAGCGGCCATGCTTCAACACACGATTTGCAACGAGCAAAGGAAGCTTTCGCGTTGTCTGCCATTGAGCAATTGGTGCCTGTACTGAGCACATCGACTATCCAAACCTTCGTCTTGCCGTTCTGTTCCCCGTAAGTCCAGCATCGAACTATGCAAGTGGTCATTAACGGTTATCCTGTAGTCATCTGGTGGATGTTGCTCACCGCGAGACATTTGAATCCGCCCACAGTGTAGTGCTTGCGATCTTCTCGTCCCGCTCGAAACGGACCGTTGAGAACGCGCTTACAAATGACCGAACAGATAGCCCCACTTCAGATTCTGCATTTACTGATAAGATGGTCCCATTCTATGCACATTGTTTGGTCGAGGTGACTATCGTATTCTCACTCGAGTTCTAGGCACGGCTCTGACCATTCCTTGCAGAACTCTGCCGAAGGAAAGCTACATGTAGCTCAGCTCCGTCTAGCCTTTGCTGCCCTAGTCAAGAGCGCAACTCTAACCGGTGATCCTGGATTGGCATGGCTATGCATTAACTCGATCCTTGCGGCATGCAGGACATTTTCGTCACCACGGGACGTCGATCGCCGACACCGGTTACACCTAGCTCTCGTATCGAGTCTACCGTCCCTCCCTCTTGTGCTACTTCCACGAGCTTTATCAGCTGTGAAAGAGATTGTTGATGGCATGCCCAGCACGGATGCAAATCGCAAAGATCTCGTGGAAGCTGTGTTCCAGGAGATCTTAGAGAACGTCGGCGACGCGGAGAAGGAGTACGCTGTTCGTTGGTGGAACGAGCAACGTGCAAAGTGGACGGTCTCGGAGCAG
The DNA here is from genome assembly GCA_014904935.1 of Melanogaster broomeanus. Taxonomy (NCBI): domain Eukaryota; kingdom Fungi; phylum Basidiomycota; class Agaricomycetes; order Boletales; family Melanogastraceae; genus Melanogaster; species Melanogaster broomeanus. The sequence continues at coordinate 128,444 of MU123750.1, read as the reverse complement.
GATCGTACTGGTCATGATGAGGGCAACGGCACACGGAGTATACAGACAGAGGGCTCTGAAACTATACCCCGATTTTAGTAAAGAACTTAATCACCTAATACTGGAGTGGAACTTCCCCTCGCCTGGACATTCGACGAGGCACTCAAAACGATCTCGCTTTGGTTACCGAAGGCAACTGGTGTTTTTGTAGGATGGTATGATTCAAGCCGACAGTCCCGCTGACACGTATTACAAGAGAACATCGATCCCCTCAAGTCCCAATAACTCATAAACAACTTTAATAGCATCATGATTGTCTTTAAGATCAGAAGACTGGTAATAAATTTGAGTCCGTCGAATCCAGCGTAGGCGACTACCAAGTATGCTCTCTAGACGAATGCATCATGGGCTGTTCGTCATCCATGGCGGCAGTGCGTCAGGGAGAGGTAGCGGCGTTTCATCATCTACAGAGGCACGTCGGGCGGACCCTCCAGCTTCCGTCAGAGAAACGAGCCCATACAACGGGCAGTATTTCCGTTCTCCACTGCTGTCTGCTTTGCATTTGAGGCTACCTTTATTGGTGCTCAGGATCCACTTGAAATTCGCCTCTGGAGACGGATCACCAGGCGGGGGCTGTGCAGTAAGCCCGATCACCACACTCTTTGTGCGAGGAGGGGCCATGTAACGGGCATAGGAAGCGCAGCGATGTACTTCGGACACCAAAACGCGGCCGCGAAGACCGTCGACCTCGAGTAGCCGTCTGAGGCTGCTAGCTGGGTGGATGGTCGTTAGGCAGTCGTTGGCCATCACCAGGACTGCCCCGCCAGAAGACGAGAACTGGAACCCAGCTTTGACTGCGCACTCCGCAAGAGCAGGGGACTGGCTGGATGACAATATTAGCTCGCGGACCTCAAATTCGTGAGCATGAGGTACACACCTCTCTGCACTTGTAGCGATATCCATATCTTGCGTATTGTGTGACTTGAACCAGGTCAGTCCATCAAAACCTTCCTCGCCCATGACTCTCGGCTGTGGAATCCCATACGTTTCCGCCGTCTTGTCTTGATAGATGTTGCCCTCCTTGACGAATATGCAACGCTTGGGACGCCAAAAAGCCCAGCGAGGACGTCCGGTGGTGAGCTTGCCCCAGTCACCAACCTCGACTGTCACTCTGGATCCCCGCTGGCGAATTTCCTGCATGCGCGAAAGAGGAGGTCGACGTATTGCTGTTCACTACCCATTGGAGCGACACCGACAGGAGGTTGGTAGACGGGAATGGGCGTTAAGACGGTAGTTCTCCTGTCCCCAAAGAGCAGCGTCTTGTTAAATACCTAGGATAGGGAACCTGCTTGCGGTCGATGGACGGAGGACAGTACACGCCCATTCTATTCCCGCTGGTGGACCACAGTAGAAGTCATAATTGCTGCTTGCGGTGTTATGAACGATACGTGAGACGGCGAACACGAGTTCTGTAATGCACGGTAATGACATTATGACACCGAGCAGCTCTGTGCAGCTGATAGAAGCGAGGTGCTTCACCAGAATGACCAGTCCCTTCACCAAAACGACGTAAAAGTGGTCTCATCAGTTCCACTGCAGCGGGACTAGTCAGACTCACCGAAGTGGACGTGGATTCGTGCAATTGAGTCAGTTCACCAACCACCAAATGGCTCTAAATCAACACAATTACAGGAATGGGCCCCGGACCCGGTTCTTTACAACCGTGTCAAACTGCAAAACATTCCAGGTCATCGACTTCAATGATCAGAGCATCAGTACATACTGTAACTTGAACTAGGACATTTTCTCCACGCTTTGTCACGACTCACAAGCGACGCGCGCTAACCTCCACATGGCCCATCATGTGAACTGTAGCACGTAAGGAAACCCATGCAATTTTGAACAACAATCCGAGTAGCCGTTTTGTTCTTTGGGCTTTGAAGCTAACAGTTAACCCACCAAGTCGGATAAGAAGCGTCTGCGAGGACTGTGACAACTTGGAGGAATGGCTGAACTCCTTTCTCCCGCGGGAGCACTCCCTTTCATCCCAGATGATTTGACGCTTGCGCAGTTCATACTCGATTCTCAACACCCCTCCAGGCCTGTTCGGAAGCACGGTACACCATGGATCATCGAAGATCACACAGGAAAGACCGTAGGGTATGAAGAGGTGAGTGATTATCTCCAGCCTAATCACCGCTCCTGTACATGGTGGCATGCCCCCGAGCGTCACTACCTCACCTCTGACATTCGCCTAGATACGTACACGAGTTTTCGGCCTAGCAAATGGATTGCACACCAAGTTTAATATCAGTGCGTGAAGCATGGATTGCAGCTTACCTCAACGTCTAACAACGTTGTTTTCTAGAGGAGGACGATGTTGGTATGAGTGTTTCGGGCCCTCGTTCGAGATGCGACTCAGCTGAGCATATTACCAAGTCTTGATATTCAGCCCAAATCATGTCGGTACGTCGTTCCTTAGCGCCCTATTTCGGGTGCTTCTTTGACGCGCGGTCAGATTACCTCGTTGCCGTCTGGGCAGCACACAGGCTAGGAGCAATCATGTCGTAAGTCTGGTCAGACCCTTCGTTAAGACGCAAGTTTAGGTCTACAGTGGCGCAAACCCTTCATTTACCTCCGATGAACTCACATATCAAGCCCAAGCGACCTCGGCCTCAGTTGTCATCACGCATCCAGGACTCATTGTCCGTGGCACTTTCCGCTGCCCAGGCAGCCAAGTTGCCAGCAGAACGGGTGATATTATTCAATGTGGACAGCGCCGTCGTATGGGAAGCAGATCACTATACAGGCCCTGATTGATGAGGGACTGGCGAGTGGGGCCGCGTGGCAGGAACGCAAGTTGAGACCCGGTGAAGGGAAGACAAAGTTGGCCTTTCTCAATTTCTCCAGTGGGACCGACTGGCAGACCCAAGGTCAGGCAGACCACGATAAGACATTGGCATTGACTTCTTACCCATGCACGAACTGTTAGGCCGTCGCGATACCCCACTATGCACCCATAGCCAACACTATTCAATTGGCAGCCCATCACAGACTAAACGATCCCCAATGGGAAAACCAAAGGTTCAGACCGGGTGATGTTTGCTGTGCTGGTAAGAGTTTGCTTCGAGGAACTGAGAACCTATTGACGCACCTTTACACAGTTCTACCATTGATATCGTAGGTGATATTCGTTGACTGCGATGTCACTTTGACGCAAAGAGACATACTACCAGACATCTATGGCTTGGTTTTCAACGTAGGATTCCTCAACATGTGCTTCTAGAATCGCTGACTTATAAATCACCTCTCTAGACCCACTTCAGCTTCTTCTGTCGGGGTTCGTAACTGAAGGTCGCTTTCATCCACCGAAGCTGAAATCCAAAGTAGATGCCCGTAGTCCTCACTACGACTAAGTTCGACTTCTTAGACTTCCTGAAGAGCATTGTCAGACACCGAATTACACATCTTATGTAACGTTTCGAAATTCTAGCGTCGTTGAACGTTGGACGTTGAACGTTGACGCATGTCTGATCTGGTGAACCATCAATCGGCTAGGGTTGTTCCACCTCAAGTCGTGCTCCTTCTGCAAAGTAAGGGCTCGGCGTTTGTGCGTATACAATGCATCCCACTGAGATAGGTAATGAACAGCATCCAGCTGTCAAAGAGTATGACCTGAGTCACGTACGATACCTAACCTCGGGCGCAGCTCCACTCTCTCTCGAGTTGATGGAGCGACTTGCCGAGATATTTCCGAAAGCATCCATCGGACAGAGCTATGGTGCATCACAACATCCTGTTCCCTTCTTTATGTAATAGACAGCGTGCCTGTCCTAATGCTTGGCATTTTAGGGACTACGGAATCTTGCACCGTTATCACGACTTGGTCCCTTGACAACAAGAGCGACTTGAGCGGAAGTGCCAGGACAGCTGCTCCCTGGGATCACCGCCAGAGTTGAGAGGCCTGATGGGACACTTGCGGATTTTGACGAACCTGGTGAACTAGTGGTAACGACGCCGTCACTGGCTTTGGGGTATGCCCAGAACCCAGAAGCGTGCGTGGATGATGATGATACCGGTATCAATAGCTGCGGAACTAACGATCATCCTTCTAGTACGAGAGAGACTTTCGTTAATGGGTATTGGCATCATATATTTATGGAATGCGTGACTGGCTAACATCCACTTAGATGGCTCCGTACGGGTGACGAAGTCAGGATGAATAGAAGAGGAGAGATCTTCGTTCTGGATCGTTTAAAGGTCGGAGCCGACATTAACGATCTCGGAGTCTAAGAACTAAAGCTGAGGCTAACTCTAGGAAATGCTGAAAGTGAGAGCATTCCAAGTTGCACCTGCAGAACTAGAAGGGTGTATCCTTGATCATGCCGATGTGGCAGACGCCTGCGTCGTGGGAGTTCAAGGACGAGTACAGCGGCGAACTTCCACTTGCTTTCGTTGTTCTGCAACCTGATGCTGCCAACCGGGTGCGTAGTGACTCGACGGAGGCAGGCAGAATCAAGCAGTCGATTATGAAGGTATGAGGGTCACGCTACACTTGGGTTCCATTTCCGATTTTTACGGTTGCTGACTACCGTGTGTTGTATTCTCTATTCTCTATAGCATGTCGCTGACAACAAGGTTGCGTACAAGAAGCTCGCGGGAGGCGTCGAGTTCATTAATGTCATTCCCAAGAATCCAAGTGGGAAGTTGTTGAGACGTGTCTTGAGAGATATGGCTCGGGAGATGACGACGAGGTCGCGGGCGGTCGCGACTGCGAAGCTCTGAGTTCATATATGTTTTCATTCTTCTATCGCTGCTTCGAGTTATATGAAATCCATTACTATGGGGTTGATCGCTTAGTTCGAGCGAGTCGTGGTTGCGCTAGAAAGAGACATTGACAATCCCCGGCACCGCGGGCCCTCCCGATCCGCCTCTTACAGTACAATTTACATTTTCCCACTATGTATTGCATTTGGCGGCCCTCATTGAACTCCTGCTAATCGGCCATCTTGCTGTTGGCACACCCCGTTGCCACTGGTTTCCGCTGATTGCATGACGGCACCGTCACTCATCAGCAGGGAAGAAAACATGTTTTGCGGCGCTTGGAAAGGCTCCCCGATCCTCGCGCACCACTTGTCTGACGCCGGAATTGGGGGACTCGAAATCTTCTCCATTTGGAAAAGCTTTATTTGCAAGGCAACCAAAATCCTGAGAGGAATAGGACCAAAGTGGTCTAAAGTTCTGCATTCAGTCATAGTGCCCTGCCAGCTAATAGGACATTGTAGGAAACGTCAACACGGGACGGAACTACATCAAAAAAATGAAGGCATTTTTAACCCAAAATCCAATGCGAAATCCAACAACGGCGCAACGACAGGTCTCATGATCACAGATTGACGGGCCATCGTGTGGCCGTGTGCGAAAACATGCGTGATTGCGACTGTTATCAAGGAGAGATTCTTAGTGGTATTGTAGGTTGGAAAGCTGATCTGCGAGCACCTCATGTGAGAAGCACTGCATCCCGATCAGGTAAGTTACATCGTGCGACCCGCCGGCCCGGATTGAAGCTGAAGTTAGACCGGTAACCAAATCCGTCTAACGAGGCACTATTGACTGCATTGTCGGATCTGGTCACCACACTAGATAGAAGTGGGTTAAGTATGCAACGTAGTATGTTCTTACAGTTATGTATATATGACCCTGTTAGAATGCAACCGACCCTACCCACCAACAAAGCGCCCGCGTTCACCACAGTCACCATTCTCTTGGTCCCTCGCTGCTGCTGGATCCATAATTCGACTCGAAGATGACCGAAATATCTGGAGGCCCCCTGTGTTGCGCGGTTCCCGATGACCTGACCATTCCCCAGTTTTTCCTTGATTCGCATCACCCCCTGCGGCCAGTACGGAAGGCCGGTATCCCATGGTTGATCGAAGATGCTACTGGTAGACACATCGGGCTTGAGGAGGTGCGTAGAGGAACCGCGTCACCTGTCTGTCCAGTCTGAACAAGCAGTAGTTGCGTGCACGGACCTTCGGGCTCGCCAATAGCTTAAAAGCACGGTACAATATCAGTGAGTGAAGCGTCGTTTAAGTCTATTGCGCCGTCTTATACTGTCGCTCGCTCAAGACGATGATGACGTTGGTACGTATTTCCAGGGCTATTCAGCTTTGTCTGTCTTGAACATGTCCAACAGTGCTCATATTCAGCGTGAACCATGTCGGTATGTCCTTCAGTCGAAGCGAAGCGACGTCATCCTGAATGGTACCCTCCAGCCTACCCACCTGCAATGTGGGCAACGCACAGACTAGGTGCTATTGTCTCGTTGGTTGGGTTTCACTACCTCGTCTGTTGCAGACCTGACGCGTCCATCTCAACATGTCCAACAGAGGAGCCAACCCAGCATGCACCGCCGCCGAGCTGCTATACCAAATACAAATAACGAACCCCTCACTTATCATCACACATCCAGGATCGTTAAGTACTGCAGTGTCTGCCGCTCGCACCGCTGGTATACCAGATACCCGCGTCGTGGTGTTTGATGAGGTCCCGGGGAGCAACTATACCACCGTAGAGACACTCGTACAACAAGGACTAACTATGGAGCAGTGCTTCATCGAGTCAAGACTCAAGCCTGGTGAAGCAAAATCTAAAATTGCCTTCCTTAAACTTCTCTAGTGGCACAACTGGTAAACCCAAAGTGAGATATCTCCCTTAGATCCAGACTGGGAACTTTCGCTGACCACGTCGGCCGCAGGCTGTGATGATCCCGCATTATGGTCCCATCGCGAACACGATCCAGATGGCAGTTCACTTTAAGATCAACCAGAACTACTGCGCATGGGAAGACCAGAGATTTCGACCTGGGGATAGAGTAGCTGGCAGTAAGTGTAGCCAGCACTGTGTTCCTTCCATTGTTGCTAAGCAGAAAATCAAGTATTGCCATTTTATCGCAAGTAGACCCCGCTTATTCTCCTACCTAACTCACTCGAATTCATTCAGATATTTATGGCCTTGTGATTTCTGTGAGTTCATTGCCATTGCATGGAATCTTTTATTTGCCTCAATGCGTATACACTGGCAGTTACACCTCATACCCTTTTGTGGCGTAAGTTCCTGGTTCTCACTTTGCAAATAACGATGTAGTAACCTGATCATTCAGCTAACACTTGTGGTGATCCCAAGGTTCAACTTCACGGATTTCTTGCAGAGTGTCTCTCGGCACAAGATAACACACTTGATGTAACTCCCTCGGTGCTATCTTCAACCTACTCCGCTGAGTGCTTCTTTCTAGGCTCGTACCCCCCCAGATTGTGTTGCTTTGCAAAGTAAGTTGCGATGTATGATACATCTGATCACCCACTAATAATCACCAGCATCCAGCAACGAAGGAATTTGATCTTACCGGCATCAGATTTGTGATGTGCGGTGCAGCACCTCTGTCTGCGGAACTCATGAACCAGGTTGTCAAAATCCTCCCCAATGCGCAAATCGGTCAAGGATATGGTGAGCATGATTTTATTTCTATGTGGACTTCCTTACTGACTCTGCGATAGGCCTGACTGAGTCGGTGACGTCCATCGCTATGTTCTCCACTGACTCCAAGCTTGGAGTACCAGGAAGCGTTGGGAGGATCCTCCCAGGCGTCGTAGCGAGAGTTGTGAAAAGCGATGGAACTGTCGCACGATACAATGAGCCAGGGGAACTTAGAGTTAAGATGCCGTCACTGGCTCTAGGATACTGGAACAACGAAGAGGCGTGAGTTTTCTTGCATTTCTGCAGGGAACAGTCCTTGGGAACTCATATGGAACGTAGGACAAGGGAGACCTTCGTTGACGGGTGAAATATTCTGACCGCTTAAATCTCCTCAGCAGAGGGAACTGACCCAGCACTTGGTAGGTGGCTCCATACCGGTGACGAAGTCATCATCCGCGAAGATCATGAGGTGTTTATCGTAGACCGGCTCAAGGTCAGCCGAGTTTCTGACCTATAAAACAAGTACCGCATTCAAGGTCTTGATAGGAAATTATGAAAGTCAAAGGATTCCAAGTGGCTCCAGCTGAGCTTGAAGGATGCTTGCTAGACATGGCGGAGGTCGCTGATGCTTGCGTCGTCCCGGTTCCGGACGAGTACAGCGGCGAGCTGCCTATGGCATTCGTTGTCCTCCGTCCTGACGTCGTCGCGCGTGTCGCGGATAAACCAGTGGAAGTCGAGAAGACCAAGGCTGCCATCATGAAGGTGCGTAGATCACTTTTGTTGCTGGATGATGGTTGACGATGGTCCCGGTGGTCAATAGCATGTCGCAGATCGGAAAGTAGCGTACAAGCACCTTGCAGGTGGGGTTGAGTTCGTCGACGCGATCCCTAAGAATCCTAGTGGGAAGCTTCTCCGTCGCGTGTTGCGGGATCGTGCTCGGGCGATGAGGGCCAAGGTCAAGGCCAGACTGTGATGATATTAAGGATGTTTAGGGACTTGTTACTAGTGATACCTAGATTAACATGTTTATCTTATCTTATCTTGAACATTCTGTTGTCTCGAAAGATCGGGAAACGTCTCCAGTGTCCATCATGATCTCTGCTGTGCTGGGCAGCAGCTTACGCGTCTCCTTCAAATTCTCTGGCACTTCAGCACAAAGTCGTCGCATATCATACTATAACGCCTCATCATTGTCCACGTTAACAATACACGAAATCCCGAATGTCTAGTACTCCAGTACAGCTTTATATCTACGATCTCAGCAATGGCCTCGCTAGAATGCTTTCAATGCAGCTCACCGGCCGTCAGATTGACGGAGTATGGTTAGTTCGACAGACCCTTCTTTAGTGCTTACGCTCTGATCGTGGGTGTCCAAGTACAGGCATACGTCTGTAGTCGTCTTTGGCAAGGAGATATTCTACGGACAAGGTATCAGCACTACAGAACCTGGAAAGTCTCATGTGCGTATGCTAGCGGATGTTGCCCTCAGTTTGACAGTACTTATGCATGGGTAGCATGGATCACCACTTAGAGTCATCGAACTAGGAGAAACCAGTATAGATGAAGAGACGTTCATGGAATACCTCACCCAAATGCGTGAACAGTACACTGCAGACAAGGTCCGTACATCCCAGATCTGACGCGTCCTGAATGAACTGACAATGACTTCTGTCTTTGCAGTACCATCTATTAGGTGGCGGACATGTACCCTCGAGTTCTAGCTGCATCGAGACTGACGAAACTACGAACTACAGACTTCAACTGCAACTCCTTCACCAATGACTGCCTTGGATTTTTGAATGGAGGTAGCATCCCGGACTATGTAAAAGGTAAGATCAGAACTCTTTCATCTTCGCGAATGCCACTGAACAAGTCTCAGCGCTTCCATCCGACTTCCTCGTCGACGCCCTTCGGGAAAGCCCTTCGCCCGACCATAGATGCCATGTTCAGTGGACGTCCGGAAGCAGCGGTTCCCACACCAGCCCAAGGGACCCGTGCTGCAGTCCCAGCATCCCCTAATCCGGCCCTGGCTGCGAATCTGCTTCAGTCCGTTGCAGCACAAGCACAAGCAGGGCCATCTGGTTCAGGCCCTAGTGCCCCGACTACTAGGCCACATCTCCCTACGCCCTCTCCATCTACGCCAGCACAAGATGCGCCTCTCACAGCACCAATGAATATCTCCACGAACCCTGCGTCCTTCCACAACCTTCTCAGCACTAATCGCGCGGTTGTGGCTTTCTTTACGAGTGCTACCTGTGGGCCGTGTCGGATGATAGAACCTGTTTTCGAGGAACTTGCGAGGACTAAGAACAGAGCGAATGGTGGCCTTGCGTTCGCTAAGATTGATCTGAGTGTTGGCATGGGCGGAGCAGTGGCTAGCGAGTACGGGGTTCGCGTCACTCCGACGTTTGTCTTCTTCTGGAAGGGGGAGAAGGTAAGGCTTTGATCGACAAAAGGTTGAGCAATTGATGTTAAATCTTATCGATTCCAGAGGCATGAGCTCAAAGGGGTGAATGCACCAGAACTGAGAACTCAAGTTGACCTGTTGATCTATGATGCATTCCCTTGTGAGTTGCGCCTTGTCGCAGACTTTTGTGTAACTCACGCCATCATTACCGACCAGCACATCCACACACATCGCTCGCAATGCCGGTCATTGACACCGTGTCTCTCAACCCAATCCTCACGCAAGCGCAGAACTTAGACACCTTGTCCTCGAAGCTGGTTGGATTCATCAACAGCGCCAAAGTGTGGACCGGGCCAGTTACCCAAGCTCAAGTCAAGGAGATGCTGCTCAAGACCGTTCTTCCTTTCCTCAAAGCTTCTACCGCTACCCCAGCGCCCACGCAGCCCATTTCCGTGGCTTTCGATATTTGGCCAGCCTTCACGTCGTGTCTAGTTTTGAACCTGGGACCGAATGAGCTCTTCCCGGTAGTTGATATATGGCGCGTCGCGCTTCTCAGTGTCCAATTCGCGGCTTGGAATGCGACCAGGAAAGGACCGGAAAGTTCTATCAAAGCATTTGTGGCAAAGGCCATCCAATCGAAGAATGTCCCACGAAGTTATCTCCTCACCGTTGTGCGAATGCTTGCGAACGGGTTCGCGAACCAGGTATTGGCTAGAGAGGTAATACATTCTCTCCGGGATGATGTTACAAAGCTTCTCGTGGATTCGCTGTTGCATGAAGACACGGCCGTACGCACAGCTGCCGCTGGCCTTGCGTTCAACATTGCTGCATTCCTTCAGAAGCTCAGGGTGGAGAAGGTGAAAGCACGCGATGACAGCACAGACCCGGAAGAAGATGGGGACCAGCAAACCGAGATGATCATTGCTATCCTCGAAGCGATCGGGAAGGAAAACAGCAGCGAGGAAATAGGTGAGCTAAAGCTTGCTTTTTTCAGCCGAAATGACACCTGGCATTGACAACATTCCGCATTAGTCTTCCGTCTGACCGCATGCCTCGCTCTACTCCTGCGGCTGTCACCGTTCATGGAGCAGATGACGGAGCTACTTGAAGGACTGGGGTCTCGCGGGGTACTAATGGGGAAATTGGAGAAAGGCGGATGTGGCGAAGCGGGCGTGACTAAGAAGGAGGTCCGCAAACTGATTTTGGAAGTTGCCGAGAAGCTATGTCCACAAGCGTAGTGTGTATGCTTTTACATACACAAAGTATGGAGCTTGTATAGCATGAATATACTACATCAGGTGTAGATGGCCCATCAGGAAGACGGAATCGCGCCTGCTAGTAAGAGCTTCTAGTGAGCACTGCAGCCGCTGGTGGCAATCCTAGCGAAAATCACAAGCTACTTTGTCAGCTGAACCCGAAATGCCGGAGGGACTTAGTCTGGTAACCCCGCTCTGCCATAATTCATGTCGAATTTTGGAGGTCTTCTCTATCTATATCTTTAAAACGCTTAATTCTGGCGGGGTAGTGCGGCAAGAGATCCTTTACTCTTTGCCAAAACCACTAGAAACTTACTCCAGCTATGCTCAGGTTGTCCACTAATCTAGCCTCTCGGTCACCGCGTACGTCGGTACGTACTAGGAAATGCATCGCGCTATTCCGTCCCGTCGTGAGTTAATTATACCCCCAGCTCGCATACCACATGACGGCCAAGAAACGTTCCACGAAGTCTTCTGCACCACACAGGGCTCATCTTGTTCCGGAGGGCTACGTCGAAGACCCGTCAGCAGGAAACATGTTGCGCTTCCAGGCCTCGTTACCCCGCCTTCCAGTGCCGACCCTTTCGTCTACGGTGTCCAAATATCTCGAGAGTGTCAAACCCCATCTCACAGAAGCCGAATATGCAGCCACTCAGGCCAGCGCTAAGGAGTTCCTGAGCTCACCACTGGCTGCGGAGCTCCAGAAGCGCCTCGTGGCACGCGCAGCCGACCCTTCCATCAAGAACTGGCTTTCGGATTGGTGGAACGATGTTGCCTACATGGGCTATCGCGATCCGGTCGTGGTATATGTTAGCTACTTCTATGTTCACCTGGACGACCCCCAGAGGCGTGATCCGGCAAAGAGAGCTGCGAGTCTCGTCAAGGCAATGCTTTCCTTTAGAGACCTGACTGAGTCGTAAGTCTACGCGGCTTGGGTGCTCCACTCGAGCCTGATCGAGTTGGGTACAGGAAACAAATCGAACCAGAAAAGGCTCGAGGAACGCCTCTGTGCATGGAATCATATAAATGGCTGTAAGTCGTCACAAACTCACGGTGGTCCCTTGATCTAAGACCTGTTCTAGCTTCCATGCATGTCGGTATCCTGTGAAGCCTTCTGATACTGCGGCAAAGTTTGATCCGAAGACCCACAACCATGTTGTCTTCGTGCGAAAGAACAAGTTCTTCGAGGTTCCTCTGGTATCTCCCGAAGGAAAGGAGCTGAGTGCCGCCGAACTGGAAGTGTAAGTCCACCGCAGATCAAACTCAGTTTTCTACCAACTTTGACGTCGTTCACGCACATAGTCAGATTGAACGTGTCATGAAGCTGGCTGGGGATGAAAAAGGCCTGCCCATTGGTGCTCTCACTGCGGAAAATCGTGACATCTGGACAGATGTAAGTCGTTATTAGGTCCCTTGATTGATGCGGCACTCACCGAAGGGTCCACTCAGGCTCGGGAAGCCTTGTTGGCTGCCTCACCACTTAATATCAAGTCATTGGAACGGATCGAGTCTGCTGCAATCATCGTTTGCCTGGACGATACCAAACCCGTCACCCGCGAAGATATCTCATGGTCATGTTGGGTGGGAGATGGCCGGAACCGTTTCTATGATAAACATCAGCGTTTGTTCCTCCTTCTATTCACATTCACAGCAAGCTAATTGTGCTTCGATGCACCAGTGCTCGTGTTTGACAATGGGCGCTCCGGTTTCCTTGGAGAACATTCCTGTTTGGACGGAACTCCAACTCTTCGTCTAAATGAGTTTATGTTGGCAGCTCTGGCTGCAAACAAAGTCGATCTTGGAGCTTCCCGCTCCAGTTCGACCGGCGCAAGCCTCCCACAACCAACGGAGCTCATATTCGAGGTAGATGCCAAGTGCACCACTTATATTAATGAGGCATGCAAGCACTTCGATGAGCTTGTGGGCCAGCACGACTTGGAAGTGAGTTGAGGAATTTGCAATCGACGACACGAGGCTCATGTTCGCTTGCAGGTTCTGCATTATGAAGGCTATGGAAAGGACTTGATGAAGAAGTTCAAAACTTCTCCTGACGCATGGGCCCAACTTGTTAAGCAGCTCGCTTTCCATAAGATGTTCAAGCGTCCTGGTGTGACGTATGAGAGTTGCCAAACTCGCAAATACCAGTTAGGTCGCACAGAAGTGATCCGGAGTGCCAGCTCTGAGAGCAAGGCATGGGCGGAGGCAATGCTTAATCCTAGCGAATCAGTGAGTTGTTTGTCTCTTTATGTCGATTTCCAGATCGTCACCCTCGCAAACGACATTCTAACGAAAATTTTATCTGATCCACCTCCTTTTTTGACCCAAGGATGAGCACCGGGTGCTACTGTTCCGGCGTGCGGTGGCGCGCCATCTCCAATATGCGGCGTGGGCCGCCGATGGACAAGGGATCGATAGACACTTGTTCGGTCTCAAGAGAATGCTCCAGGAGGGCGAAGAGACTCCAGGTATCTACTCGGATCCAGCGTTTTCAAAGAGCAACCACTGGGAGTTGTCTACTTCCCAACTCTCTTCCAAGTTCCTAGATGGTTGGGGCTACGGCGAAGGTGCGTTGAGTGCAGCTCTGGGCTGGAAACCGAGGACTGAGTAGTGGTTCGCTGTAGTTGTCACAGATGGTTATGGCTTGTCATACTCCATTGATGATCATTATATCCGGTGGACGATTACCTCGCTCAAGAGAAATACCGCGGAATTGAAGCATTATCTCGCAGAAGCGGCTACCGAAACAAGGTTCATGCTCGAGCGGGCAGCCGCAGCTGAGAAAAGTGAGGGGGAGGGAGAGAAGGCCAAGCTTTGATATGCACTCTGATGACGTGAGCTGTGTATTATCTACTGCGTTCGCCATTCATTCGTTACTCCGCCATCCAAGAACCTCGTGATAGTGCGACGCCGTGAGACGCTTCAGTGAGACAGGTGGATCTAAGGTTGGCTACAGATAGGCTGCGGCCCTATCTCGCTACTGGTACATAGATATTCCTGCGATTTGCTTGGCTGGGTGGTCTTGATTTGAGGTCGCCATGCCACCTGTTGCATTTGACAGACAAGTGACACCGAAATTATGTGACGATATGAACAAAGCAATGGAACTCGTTCGAGTATGCCACTTCCGTATTGGAGGCTCATATACATAGATCTTAGGTGTGCTTGGCAGGACCCTACTAGTACGGGGATGGTATTATAGCCCATCTACATCCTGACAGGCCACTTCCGTGGTCCTCAGGGATGATGATGACCGGGCTCAGGGACCTCGATCTTTACAGCAATTGTGGTCAGCGCCTATGCCAGTGGATGATGATTGATCAGTGTCACGGAACACTCCTTACTGCCACCGCCCCCACAAAGCACCTTTCGCACACTGAGCTGGCTGTTTCTGGAAGACTCCGCCAATGATGCCATAGTCCCTGCCATAGCCTCTTGTTATCAAATCAGCTTCCATGGGACAGCGGCTTTGATTCAACGAATTCTCATATATTTCTCATCGGCTGGAATGAGCAGGGTCAATTGAGACCGCGTTTGTCCATTCATTCCCATGGACTTGATGACGGGTCCTCATTCGTCGGACAGGATAGAGACCTCTAAAATCCGAACTCTGACTCGGAACTGTGCTTGCATTGCGTGAGGAAACTACATAAACATGACATGACAGACTTCATCAAGCTTCATGGCGGTCAATCGGCTGGTTTCGGAATTGGAAGTGCTTGATCGCTTCGATCGCGTTCTTGCGTCGCTGACTACAAATTATTGAGACCGCCACGCCCTTGCGTGTGGGCTCCTTCGTGGCACCTTCGTGACCTTCCTGGAAGAGGCTGTCCATTAGGTCGCTTATTGGCCACACGCCGAGGACGTACGGGCATGCACATGCCTTCCTGATCTTTCGGACTACTACTACGGACATGTGCCATCAAGAATCCTCTGGATCTGATGCGAAAGTTACGGACACGGGAGGTAACCGCAAAGCCGTTCTCAGTTAGTCCATATACCTCCCTGGGCAAAGGGGATGAGGGCACTAGGTCTTTAAAAGTATCACTTTTTGTTTGCCGTCCCCCGTGACACGGAGCCTGACGTTTTTCCGATGCCAGACTGCAGATCATGTTACTTGGATCCTAGGTGTGATGTGAACTTGAATACCCGGCGGTGTGTAGTTGAATTTCCGTGGATTCCTTCCATGTCGTGCACCCTGCTATAGCCCGTGGATGTCCTGGTTATGACCGTGGCCAGTCAACGTGGCGTTGGTTGACAATAATTGTTATCGGCAACATGTATTACTTAAAGGCCACGGTTTCTTCATATCTAACATGACTCTGACTGGCAGTGATCGATGCCACCGATGAAGGTTATGAACGGCGGAGAATAGCAGCAAGAGGGTCTCATGGTCAGGAAGGAGGAGAAGGCTGGATAGCTTGAAGCAGAGTTCAGATCAAAATATGGTAAGTCTGCAAAGACTCGTGGTCCCCCCTGATGCCGTAACTTACTCTGCTACTATATCTAGCCCCAATGATGAATTCGAATACTCTAGTAAGTCCGCTCAGCTCGGGTCCCTTTTATGCCGTCCAGGCTCGCACACATATCTACTTCCTCCCCCGCAGCCGTCCCTCATATGCATCCAGACAGAATCATCCACAGGGATTCCCGTACTAGTCCCACCACCAATTCCACAGAGCGTGCATCCAAACGTCCCAGAAACGCACCCGAAACACCAGCAGACGACTGTCTCCCCCTGGTGACCCCTGATGATTTCCCCTCATCATCATCAAGAAAAACTCACAATAAGAAACAACCTTTATCCTGCGCTGAATGTCGGAGGTGCGCAACCTTTAACCACCTTTCCACTCTGCTCAACATCCGTTTTTCAGGCTCAAGCTCAAAGTATGTCTCTTCGTCCAATCAGGCTTCAGTCTATCTGTTAACTTTCGATGCAGTGTGATCGTGTTTTTCCGTGTCAATCATGTTCGAAGCGCGGCTGCGCTGAAATATGTCCAGATGGTTCGTTTAGCTGTCATCGTCCCTGCGTTATGATCTCATCACCATCACCATCATCAACGATTTCTAGGTGCTCTCACGTCGGGAAAAGGGAGCAGGTTCGTTTAACGTTGGACTCCGCTTGCTAGCTCCTGATCTTGTCCTTTTCAGGTTCATTCTTGCCAACACCGAGCAGCTACACGCAAAAATCATTCACATGAGTGACCGTATAAGACAGCTCGAGGATGCATTATCCACTGTGCAAAAGAAATGCTCGACAGAGCCGCATCCTCTACTAAATCAAGATTTCTTGCGCATCAAAAACTCCCTCGAACTTTACACCCCTCAAGGCGGTACTGCGCGACAATCACGCACCGATCTGCCCATGGACGAAATACAAGCCACCTCTAGCCGCATGACAGCGGGAGATCCTGATCATCGTCCATCCCGTCCGTCAGAGGTAACTCTGACTATCATTCCTTAACTGACCGTTTCCTCATCGTTTCCTCTCTCCTAGGACAGAAGCTCCTCCGCAGAGATCGCCGCAACAGAAGTGCCAAGACTTTCACCTGAAATCGAAAAACTTAGTCAGACTTTTCCTTATCCTTGGCTGCCTAACAATCCTATGCGAGAGCGTATATACAAGGTGCTGCCGCTTCGTGAAGAAGCGGAATATCTTTGTACACAGGCACGCCTCAATGCTCTTTGGCAGTGGGTTGAACGGCAATTCTGAACCTCTCCGAGGCTGAATCACTCTGGTTAGGTACAATCTCGATCCAAGCGAGACGTGGCTCCCGAACCTAGTCCATCACGTATACACTACGCCCGTGGAAGACCTCTGCTTCCGTCGACTCTCCCTCCTGTTCATTATGATGTCGATAGGTTTGCTTGTGGATCTCAATAAGAAAAATGAGCGTCCGCGCGCTGAAGTGTATCATCGCCTTGCCAGAGCATCACTCTGCGAGATGAACTTGACGGATGAGCCGAACTTGGACCTCATCCAGACATTGGTACGTTACACGTCTTACAGACGATGTCGGCATGTTCACATGGTGTGCAGTTCTATATGATATGGTATCTCCTTATTTTCTCAGACAAGAGCCAAGCCGTCGCAAACGCTTGGAGCATCATGGGGCTCACTGTGAAATTAGCGCAAAGTGTGAGCAGTTTGGAAACTTCTTTACGAAGCTCGCTGAACGGATTCTCTAGCTGGGACTTCGTGCGTGAGGTGACGGATCGCGAATGCGGCTGTATCTGACCCTTGTGTTCCCCCCCCAGACCGCGATGGCAACAGATGGAAAGTTATACCAGAAGAATCCCAGCGTCGAAGAATGCTATTTTGGGAGCTCCTCAACTTGGATGCTCGCTTGGTATGTACCATGTGGTTCTTTTTGTCTTCCGCTCTTACTTTTCGCCCCACAGGCGCTCTCTCTTGGGCGCCCTCCTTCAATATGCCTAGAACACGTAGACTGTCGCCGCCCATCCTACACATTGCCCGAGATGCATATCGTCTCAGGAGCTCAGTCTTGTATGTTACGGTACAGTTATCTGTCCCTTTGTGTACTAATAAAATCTATGTAGATCATGAGTGGAAGCACGAGTTTTTCTTGCACTGCCTGACTCCTGTCTTAGCGACGGTGATATCCGCGCAACAGCATTCGTACCTGAGAATCTTGGAGGTCGATAAGACTATCCGGGACAGCAAAATACCCCCAACCCTCGACATCTTCAATGAAGATGGGATTCATGACAACCGTCGGCTTACCATGCAACAGGTTTTGGTATCGAGCGGCCGTGAAATAGGTGTGTCCTGCAATTTGTCAGTCGAAGTGTCGATTCACCGGTCGTCAGTTCTCCTCCAGCTGCACAGAAATTACTTCACCGAGGCGCTCAGTGATTATGACGCATTTTCCTACCAACACAAGTTTGCACCATCTGCTGTGGCGACATACCTCAGCGCAACCCGTCTTATTGCCACCCTAAAAGCACTGGAAGAGAGAGAACCGCAGCTGAGCAAGCGTTTCATGTGCTTCTGGTTCAATGCGTTTTCCGGCGCTGTAAGGATCTTCCTTGTGTTTCGGCCGGTGATTTAATATCGAAGCAGGTTGCCCTGTCATTAATCGTCTCGAGGACCCCGTTTCTCAGTCTTGCACCCTCTGCCCTGCAAGAGCTTGACACCGTGCACCGGCTGTTTGCGAAGGTCGCCGAAGAATGCTCTGAAGTGGCCCAGGCACTCGTGAGTATTTTTGCCTCGTTGTTTCCGGATGGCCACCTCGTGCTCATCAACTTGTCAACAGCCCCTGCTTACGAAGATTGCTGAAAGGTCACGCAGGTCATATGCACTCTGGCGAAAAGCTGCCGAGGATGGCTCGATGGAAGTTGATGAAGCAGAAAAGGCACCAGCACAAGTTTCTCGGGATGGCAGCAACCCCTTTGATGCCGCTCACCCAGATCTATCACGGTGTTTGCAAGAGATTGATAAATGTCCACCACCGGCACTACACGAATTACCCACGTTCGTGCCGCACACTAGGCCCGCGTCTACCGGCAGTGCTTGGTCAGAGCCAGAGACACGTCCTGAGCAGGCCGGTCCTCATGATTTATCCACGGACATGCTGTCTCTGGCCCTCGGGCTGAACGGGGACTTGAACTCCGTCAAACGCAATGTCTCAGATTCGACGCCGGGTGGAGCCGGACCACAGAGAGTAGGCAACCATACTTTCAACTTTGATTTCGGCGCATTGGCTTCGAATGTGGGGCACCAGAGTAACACGTACATGTCTTGGTTTTAGTAGTACCGCAACGCTGGAGATTTGATAGATATTTTGACTGGTAATTACCATACTCTGGGGGTTACCCGCGTTCGTCTAGCTTTGTTGCAATGGCCTGTAATATGGTAGTACTGTAATTTTGTGAATCGATCTACTACCAAATGACCCGCTTGATGTATTCACGCCCGCTTACATAATACGATGTGAGTTATAATACATGCAAGTCAACTTACGTAAGTCAGGCTAGTTGGCGCTCCATGGGCTTGGGTGGCGGGTTCAGAACAGCTTGAACGGTGACCACGACCTAGAGGGTTAACTATCCCCCTCTCAAAACACCACGCTCGTCGAGCATTTACAATGTCTCGAATACGAGAAGTATGGGCTCCAAATCTCGAGTCTGAAATGCGGAACATCCGCGAAATGATTGACCAATATCCATTTGTCGCAATGGTATGTGTCACCTCCCCGTCAACTCAGTAGTGGCATTTATCCGGAGTTGTGCTACAGGATACCGAGTTCCCGGGAGTCGTCGCGAGACCTATCGGTACCTTCAAAACCTCTTCAGACTACCACTACCAAACTATGCGGTGTAATGTCGATCTCCTGAAGCTCATTCAAATCGGAATCACGCTCGCAGACGAGGAAGGTAACTTCCCTCAAGACGTTACGACCTGGCAATTCAACTTCAAGTTCAACCTCGGGTGCGCCACACTTGCGCATCGTCTGGCATTCTGCCCCCTCTTAGACTGACGTCTCCGTCCGCTTTAGCGAGGACATGTACGCGCCGGAGTCGATCGAACTCCTGCAGAAATCTGGGATCGATTTTCAAAGACACGAGGAGATAGGAATACTTCCCAACGACTTCGCAGAACTCTTTATCACGTCTGGACTCGTCTTATTTCCGGACGCCAAGTGGATATCTTTTCACAGGTGAGACATACTTGGGTTCCTTTTGCAATCATGGCCCGATCATATATCATGTCGATCGCGCTGCGTTGCACAACGTGGGAGTGCCGAGCCAGTTGTTCATTACAATCTTATTTACCTTATCTCACAGTGGCTATGATTTTGGTTACCTTGTCAAGCTATTAACCGCTGTGACTTTGCCGACATCGGAAGACATCTTTTTCGACTGTCTTCGTACCTGGTTTCCTCACTGCTATGACATCAAGTTCATGATGCGCGCTTGCAAGTCGCTCAAAGGAGGGTTGCAAGACGTTGCAGATGACCTTGGTGTATGTGTCTTCTTTCACATCTCGTGCCCGAGATGAAATTGACCATTTGTAAGGTCATGCGTATAGGAACATCACATCAAGCAGGCTCAGATTCGTTGCTCACAGCCTCTACGTTCTTCAAAATGAGGGAATTATATTTCAATGATGAAGTTGATGATGTGGAGTACAACGGCAAACTGTATGGGCTTGGCCAGACTTTCACGGTGCCGAACGGGATCACAGATACCGTGCGGGGAGGGGCGACAATAGCGGAGCGAGAAGACAGGAGTGTTACAAGGGACGCCCAGAACCAGATATCCGGTCCCAACGCAACAAACGGTTCACAGAACCAAAGCGGGGTGATGGGGATCGGTATCCCTCTTCAATCCGGTGGTGCAATCCCCACGCCACTTTCCTCCGGCACACCATATGGGCCCGTAGGGGCCAGCAATCCATACATGCGTACAACAATCGGTGTTGGAGGGCGATAGGCTGCATTGTTGCTATTTATCTCGTGCTGACTTCGGGACTCTCAGTGTGTGTGCTTCATGTAATTATTCGCTTGTATCGAAATTTCTTCATCACTATCGCATCACAGCTACTAAGCTACTGTTATGACATGGGCAGATCCTGTGTGGGGTTTTTCGTGAGCAACTCTCCACTAATACGCGTTTCCTCCTCAGCGCCTAGCGTCTCTCACGGCGATCACCACACAGGATTCTTGGAGGCCAGTCCCAAAACAGAATTTGTCTACCGTCCCGAAACAGAACCCGCTCTGTTTCAAAACAATTCTGATACCGCTGTCCTTGAAATAAGCGATATCTCGAGACCCCATAGAAGCGTCCTCTGCCGGAAATGTAGCTCCGAAACTGAGTTCTCGCTCGACTCGGATTTCGGCGCCACCTCCGACATCCATTAGTCTTTACTTCGCCCTTCCTCATGATCAGGCTGTCGAACTTTTACTTCTAGCGTTGGAGTCACATCCCTCTGGATCGCGATTGAGAATTCGCTTGCTGTATTCTGTTCGAACTTGCACCTCTTTTGGGACGGCGCATGGACTCTCCTCAAGCGAGGCGCCACGTCGTCAAATGACCGCATATAAGTCTATCCGACATTACGGTTGACACCGTCGTCGCGTCCCTCACTGGCACGGTTGCGCCGGTGAGTTGGTTAATAGCGGATACCACAGCATCATCGAGGATGAGCTGCCTTGAGATTCAGGTGCACACATCCTCACATTAGAGTAATCAAGACCACTACTATTGGAGTGAACTTAGACAAGGAGGGATATGCCGCTCGACGTCACGAGACGGTAAGATAGACTCGTATCTATCCGGCTTCGAGCTAACGTGCGGCGCAGAGATTTGTACAGCATCATTTAGGATGAGCTGCCTTGGGATTCTGGTGCAGACACCCCATATTGAAGTAATCATGACTACTGTCACTGGAGTGAGCTCAGAGAAAGGGAGGATACGTTGCTAGGCGTCGCGAGACGGTGAGTTAGACTCATCCATCAAGCTTCGAACTAACCTACTTTACGGCTTGTATACAAGGTGGCACAGAGTGAGGGGGATGCGGCGCAGAGATTTGTACTGCAGGGAGGTCTCTTCAACATGGCTGAGAGGGTGCACGGCAAGCGCCTTCCTAAGGATCGGCGTCGCAGTCATCCATCGCAAGAGCACCGACACTGGCTTGCTCTAGGGTAACAAGGGTCGTCGACGGCGCTCGAATGCGTGGATCTGCAACGCCGATGCAGAGAAAAAGCTCGGTTGTGAGCCCTTCAAGTCCATGTCTCAGTTTTCAGTGGATGTGGAAGTGGTGGGTTGTCGAAGAGAGTACTCACCCGCCGGTTTATATATCACAGGCCCTGTTGTGGTGTGTGGTCCTTCTCCTCCGCGCAGCCCGGGTTCTCTAGCTTGGAAGCAAACACTGCGATCAGATAAGTCCACCCCCCTGCCACTTCTGGCTGTCCTATGTTGCTGGTCATTCACATGACCGTTTTGTCTTAGGCACCTCCGATCGTTAATGGACCAGGTGAGAGGTACAGCATAAATTTATCCACGGAAACTGCCAGGACGAGACCGCAGATCCACAGACTCCAGGGTTCAATGAAACCACGAAGCTCCAAGCTGCAGAGGGGCTAGTTGATAGAAACGCGTGAAGCTCGATCTGGGCCAGTCATGCGGCGTGTTCACTTTCTCATATGTTCGGACTGTAAAAAAAATTGGGCTCATTTCTAGACCAGGGAGCGTTTGACGTTATCGATAACCACCATCGAAACTGTATCATCGGCTTGAAGCGAGTAGGGAGTTAGAAAATGGTGTGGCGTACTCTTGGGACTTCGATGAAGCAAGGCAGGAGGGGTGAAGTATCTTCCCAGAAGGCACGGATCATGCACTCACTGACCACTGGCAGATAGCGTTTCTCCTCAGTTGGCAAGGTTAAACCCGTCCAAGCCAACACGCCGTTGCTTGTGTATTTGATTTGAGGTAAAAACGTGAGGTGGGACAGCTTTGAAATATCCATCAATACTTTTATATATCAGAGGTAGGCACTGGCATCCTGTGGCAAGGCCGCGTTTCACGCCCTTGATGGGCGGACTCAGCGCGTGTCCAGCTTGCGTGTCATGGATTTAGCTATTGGGGGATAGATTAATTCCATTGCCAGACAGCGGCTGCACGTCGTGAAACCTTCAGACCCCACCCAACGGTAACTACAACGTGCCCGGTCGTGAGCTGCCTATGACGAGTGGAAGGGAGAGGTCCGCCAGCGTGGCCACGGGAATACTCACCGCGCTTTGCTCCAGCGTTAGTCTAGACAGTTTTCCTAGCCACGGAAGGAGGAATGGCCCTCTGGGAGCCAAATACCAAGTACCCGAACACCGACTGATGGCTGAGACTTAAGAGTATCCTTTCTAGTTGTAAATTGTGATGCAGTACTAAATTAGTCCAGCGTACTCTCATCACCTCCTCCATACGACGTTGTATAACGTTGCGAACTTGTATTTGTACGACATGGTTCCTTGACACTTGTTCCTGTTGCACTCAGCTGCCGACTGCCGTGTCATCGTTCGGAAGACTCCACCGCTGAGCTACATAATGACCAACGTGATATATATCGAATAATGAAGAACTTGACGTGACGAGAAATGATCTTGTAGATAACCGTTGAATATTAGTTATGAATTCATAATTAGCGTGAACGAGTCTCCGTGACGCAATATAATAACTACCTGCAATATTGCCACTGGTTGGACCACCACTATCAGCAGCACCCTGACAGACCCTGACCCGCGGGCCGGCTCTTGATCATCATCCGCTCACTTCCGCGCCACTTACGAGAGGAAACCCTATGGTGTTCGTCTGAAATGGACTTCATGGCCGGGCTGAAGGAGTCTTACATACGCGACGAACTCAACTGCACCTGCCTTCTGGTTACCAGAATGCTTACAAACAAATCACCTGCCAAGCACATACTCAATGACTTTGTTATTTATCTGTAAAGATGCACGTACATAATTACTGGGGAATATCCCTTTCTTTCCGTCATTCGAATACCCTAAAATTGTAATCGGTCAATCTTTCATCCTTTAAATTGGGGGCCAATTTTTCTCACCTTCCCACCAGCCTTCTGCATAATTTTTACCACCGTCTGGCCCCGAGGAAAGCTCGAGCGTCTCCCCTTCAGTAATGCTGAGCTCGTCCGGCCCTTGGGCCTGGTAATCATATATCACTCGCACTGTCACAAACACGTTCGTCATTCGAGCAGCCTGGGCATAGCGACAATCTCGTACCGAGCTGGGCCGGAGCCTGCGGTGATTCAGAGCCCTCAGAAGGCTCTGGTATTTCTATGTCCAGTAACTCAAGATAGGAGGCTGGAACAAGTCCTTTCCCACCATGATTGTCAATTACCTTGACCCAACCAAAGCCATCATCTTCCTCAAGCACATGGACGAGCGCCCCCTCTGCGGAATGTATCAGCGCTCGCGCATTCCTAACGATCGCATATTCCTGACACTTACCGGAAGCAGTGAGCTCGAAGGGCGAAGATGCCGCAAAATCAAAGACTACACGAGCTGACGGAGGTCTGGCTTCGCCACGCGGCCTGCCTGCCTGCACGAATGAGGATGGTGTTGGAGCTTCTCCGATGTCATTACGAGGCGAAGCTACAGTGGAAATGCCAGGTTAGGCTCTTCGGCAAGATCCACCTGCACTGACTCACAGCTTGTTCCTGATCGGGAGGTCACCGACGAGTTTCTGGTGACCATGTCCGTGACATTGTGATCGCCACGAATGCCGGTACATTCCGCGGGAACCTTCAGAATGTTCAGAGAGATGAGATCATGGTATGAGGCAGACTTCTTGCCTTTAATTCGCATTTTGAATGAACCGACAACCCACATGCTTTGCACGTTGCACCAAGTTTGCTGAGTCCCCAAATCGATCCCTGGTCATCATAACTATCCAATATGTGTACGATCCACCGAAGGCAAGATCCCACCTTGCAGTACCCGCATGTAGTTGGTATGGAGAACGACGAACTTTTGAAATCATGGGGGCTCGAACCACCTTCGTCATCTGCGGACGAATTATTTCCGTGAGACATGGACACCCATGCATCCATTCCACTTACTACCCAATGCGGCTACGATTGCGCCAATTTCCGAACGAAGTACAAGCTCAGATGTCGAAAAGAACGCTGCTCGATGCTGAGCGTCTAGATAACCCTGCAGTAAATTGGTGACCAAGAAGATGCAAAGCAAAAATATAATTCAATACATTGACGGCATCGTCAACATTCCCAAGGGTTTCGTCTGCGGAGTACGCCGCAACAAGGGCGGCGTACTTTTCCACTTCGTCACCTATTGCATGGTGAGGTTAGCACCTTGCATTACAGGTTCTCCTGCCTTACGATTCGCGACTGGGTCCAGCTCCTGTAGTTTCGTACGGGAACGAGCAAGCTTGTTCTGTAAAAATACCTTGGGACCAGGTTCAAGACAGACTTCACTCTACAAAACAACATTAGCAACACCCCAAACCCAACGATGGGAAACGTACGGTATCATAGTGATTCGCACAGGGCTCAAATACCCAGTCGCTCGGTACGCTAAACGGCCTAACGTTCAAGTCAACAAAATGCTCTGGTCCTTATCGGGTTGGATTCGTCGATCGCGTCTGTCACAGCAGCAAGGCGATTCTTCAAAGTTTCCTGGTGTACTACCTGTATCGTCTGCGCTTGAAGCAAAATGGTCGCACAATTTTTCACTAGCCGGGTCTGCAAGTTCTCTGAAGTTGCTTTTGTAAGCAAAGTTTGAGAGCCGATACGACGCCGCTCACGGAAGGCCTGACAATTAATAAACTTATTAACAAGATCACCGAAATTTCAACGTAAGGTCACACACATCTTCGAGATTAGGTAAATCGTCAGTGAAAAACTTGTCTTTGACTTTGTTGGCAACTGCGATAGAAATGAGGTACACACTACAGGTGCGCTGTCAGCGATTGTACTGTACAAACGAGTACGCTTACTTCTTGCTGGTCAGCATATCGATTCGGTGCTGCTCATACTGTCTCACAGCACGATCAGCATGCCGATCTTGTTGCTGCGCATGACCCTGCGGCGGGATTACGACTAAAATAAGGAACAATACTTAAATGGTACCTGTTTCTGGCGGTAGACCTCGACCTCTTCACAGTCGGCGTCATACTGAGATTAGCTGAGTATAAGGGCGCACCGAGGGCTGCATGAAGGGAACATACTTCTGCTTATTCTGCACTGACTATTCTTAGCTTTTCCCAAAAAGAGCATGATGTTAAGAAGCACGGACTTTCAGCCGATCCTGATAAAAGCGTTCACGGTCTGACAGTAGCTTTCTGGTAAAACTGGTATTGCTTTGAGATGAGATGTGAGTGTGCTAGTCCTTAGTGGATTCTGGCGGTCTGCACGAACCTTTTTCTTTAAGTCATCGTTTAGGCGTTCCAGAGTTCTCAGGGGTTCGGTGACCCGTTTCGCGATAGTATCAGCAAGGTTAATATGATCCTCAGCAGTCATTGACATGGATGTGATAATTTGCGTATACGCCTTGACAAGCGTGCTGCGTTGAGACCAGTCTATGAGAAAGCATCACGATATAAGGCAAGATGCACCGACTTTTGTTGGATAGTGCTGTCAGTGCAGGGTTTCGTGGGACCATCTCCAGCAACAAGCGAGGCGGCAAGCTTGGTCTTCCTTTCCGTGGCCTTCTTCGCAAGAAGCTGAAGTTTGGTCGCGTATTCCCGTTCCAGCGCTGCGCGATCACGGTAGAGGTCCCGAAGCTAAGACAATCGATGCACTGAATC
Organism: Melanogaster broomeanus; assembly: GCA_014904935.1. Taxonomy (NCBI): domain Eukaryota; kingdom Fungi; phylum Basidiomycota; class Agaricomycetes; order Boletales; family Melanogastraceae; genus Melanogaster; species Melanogaster broomeanus. The sequence continues at coordinate 102,026 of MU123750.1, read as the reverse complement.
TCTCACTCACACTAGTGAAGATACGCGACATACATCAGTGACCAACCCAAGATGGGCATCGAAAACATTGGCGATTCGGTCCACTTGGTCCTGTCACAATAATAGTGAACAACTAGCGATCCGGTCGGGTTAAAGACAATTGAAACGAGAGTTGATATTCACCGGGAGACCTTGCCCGTAGCTGTCGGCTCGCTGCATTGTTCTTTGCTCCACAATTACGGATCAGCTCAGACTATGGCAAGAGGGAATCTATATAATGGTCGTCGTGCGACGTGCGTGGAGTCTGGACTGATGTTTTGCCGCCGCCATGTTTGACATCATCCCGCAGCTGCCAGTATCACTGCCTTTAGCCTATCACGTGTACATATATAAGTGATAACTGTGCAAATTGAATATCTAGATCATACGCTGCATACCTCAAGGACATTATGACTTATTGAGAAGAATCAGCTACATGGAATCACCATCGCCATCACCCTCGGTAACTTACATCTCTTACGGAAGGAAAGCAAATAGCCGAACGACAAAAGACTACTAGTAGTACTGCCATTGTTGAAAGAAGAATACGCACCAGTTAGACTAGCTTCAACAACAGTAGTACTAGTATGATCATGGACAAGTCCCGTTGCCACGACTAGCTCAGGCTTTGGCTTGTACTGCTGCGCAGCGACTCAGACGCTCTGATAAAAATACCACACGGTAGAGTACTTCGTTTCCACGCTCATGTCGATACTAGTAGCCGTGATTTGACAACTTGAGAGAAATCGTGAGTGGATGTCGTTCTGACACTAGGGCACGATTCATCAAAGCAACGTGGGGCGGTGATCAAAATTGCCTCGCGGCCTGGTGGGTTAGATTGAGACTGCATGGCCAGAGTGGCAAGGCTTTTGAAGTGTGCGTGTCATACGCTCACGTCAAATAAGCGGGTGACCAGTCCATCATGTAAAAACACTACTGTGTGGCGGTCTTCGCTTTGCAAGAGAGCGGAACATATTCATCGTGCGAAGCGAATTCGAAGCAGGTGGTGCACACTTGAAATGAACGCCGCTCGCTCAATGAGCACCCATCCGTAGTTTCGGCCGAACATGCTGGCAGGCGTTGTGGGGATAGTACCCCAAGGCCCAAGGAGAAAGCGGCCACGATCTGAAACTCCCAAGGCGCGCCAGGGACAAACACGGAAATCCGTGCCCATCTGCGTCCGCTGCGCATATGGTGTTTCATCTTAGCGACTGGGGACTTCCGACAAAAGCAAGAAAATGAGGCACCCCGACCCACAAGACACAGCGCGGTGCACCAGCCATTGATACGAAATCCTAACGCTTGGCAGTCCGGGCCAGAGCTCCGGACACCTAGAGCCCTGAAGTTGTCAGAACGATTGCAGGTCGACAAGAAAGTCTTGGGTCCGTCCGAGTCTTAGAAACGCGATGGCCCCGATGACAGATGAGATAAAATAACCTTTCAAAAGACTACAAAATTTCCAGGGTGATACCGCGGTGGTCGTACATCCGCGTCAGGGACAGTGGCTCGCGGGCAAGTGCGTGGAACACGATGGAAGTGCAACGCAACGTCTGCGGCAATTGTAAGGAAATGCTCATTGAAGAATAGTTCGCAGAAAGTTGAAGTTCCCGAGTGAGACGGAGCACACGTGACTACTTGTATAGATGGATGTGAGAACAACGATTTTATTTTCGCTTTGGACTCGGATGAATTCGAACTTGGACTCTGGTTTCTGATCAAGGTGATGGGAACACGAGGCAATATTACTGCGTCTTTTCGAGTCTGTCAGCTGGCAGTTTCACAGCTTTTCCGCGCCGATGCCTCGTGTCCGAACCTGTGCCAGCCTGTGCCGCTTGTGCATGATTTCGTCATCCCGTCGTTTTTGGTGACATTCTCGTCTCGGACCCAGTGCAAACCTGACGTCCGAGGCTTGCTTCGCGGTTACTACGCTGACGGTAATTGACCCTCCTTTTTCAATTGCCATTTTGAAAAGTAAGTGCAAACAATGCAACTCGGGGTTGGCAGGTGAGGTAAAAGCCAGCTGTCCCCCAGTATAAAAGGTGCTTGCAAGTGATTCACGAAAGGGTGAGCTCACCAGCCTCACGTTCCTGTTCCACGTCTCTCAGTATCACATCCCCTATCCCTAGCCATGTACCAACTTACCACCCTCCTCATCGTACTGAGCGCCTTCTTCCTCTCTGTGCTAGCAGCACCCTTGCCGGATGCTAAATCACTAGACAAACGTACCACACACTATGGAAGAGTGAGTCCCCCCTGTTCATCCCCTGATGGGCCCCCTATTGAGCACCATCCATCAGGGAACATGGTTTAACGTTGGTGAGGGTGCATGCGGTGACTGGAACGTCAACAGTGACTCCATCGTCGCCATCTCCGCACAAATTTATGGCTCTGGTGGCAACTGCGGCCAAGTAAGCGTTACATACATACCACATCGAATGAAAGTAACTTAAACTCCACTGCAGTGGGTGCATGTTACTAACACCGCGAATGGCAAGAGTGCTTATGGTCTGACGCGCGACGAATGCGAGTCATGCGGTGCAGGTGATCTAGGTCGGTCGCATGGCCTTTGTCCAGCTTAAGTATCTCATTAGCCCCTTAGATATGTCTCCTGGCTTGTTCGAGCAAATTGGCGATCTGAGCACTGGCGTGCTGTCGATCTCCTGGAACTTCGAGGCCATGGGCTGGTCTCCCTAAGTGTATCCGTTCCAAGCGAAACTTTTTCCTCAAATTTCAAACTTCTCATTTGCGCGTTAACGACGACTATATAATAGATGAATCTACAGAAGCATTTCATCAGGAATTGCTAAAAGAATCACAATGTGTTTGCGATGTATCATTAACGACATATTTGTTATGCCTAAATCCTTTTTTCATGTTCTCAGCGGTCGGCTCGGGAAGCCTTTCACCGTATGACACGACGCTATGTATCTTAGACATACTTTTTTGTTTTACGATCTCACAGAATGAATTGTTGTTTGTTACGTTCAATATTATCATCTTATTGTGGGGTTGCCAACACCAAACGCGTGTAGTCACATTGCACGTGACCGTTATGGTACGCGAGAAGCCTGATTTTTATTTCCCCTTAAACCACGATCGCGATGTGAGAAAACTCGAAGATCAAAAAATATCGACTGCGCTTGCTCGGATGCCACGGACATTGTCGGTTCATCGATGTTCATCACTTACGGATGGCATCGCAGGTCAATAGTTAGGCCTCTTCCTACAATAAATGTCCGTTTGTTCCGCTCTTTTGCGCCTATACCACATACACGGTGATTTCAAGATGACCGATCAGCCTGGGACCCGTCCAGCAAACAACGAGTTAGATCGTTTACTATAACAATGTAGCAATCCATAGATTTTCCAATCAGAGGACCGTTGGGTTTGGTTAATTCGATTCCCGTGAAGTGTGACGGATGCGGCGACGAAGAATGCCGTCCTTTCGGATTGGAGCATTGGAAGTGTCTCTGCCAGCTCACCAGATCACTGCTTGGTTCGATGGAATGGGGTTGGGGCCCCACTCGGATCTTTGATGTGGCCCACTGCTACAGGCCGGGTACGATGACCGAGTGTTCGAAACTGAGATCGGAAGACCCACGGAATGTTCCGAAGGAGATCACGGAGATTATTTGGTTATGACACTGACGATTCAGCATTAAGAACTCCTTCGGGAGGGTGCAACACACACTGCCTGATGGCATCAGCGCCCCAGCCATGATGAAGATTCGTGGTGCCTCATTTACACGACCTGTGCCCCATTATCTGCGTCACCTTAACCTTACAAAGTTAACGCATTTCATTTATTACCGTGGTGATAATGTAGTGGCCTCAAAGCCGCTCTCATCGAACCGTACGTATCATGCACGGTCTGACGTGAGCGGCTTTGGGCTCGGTATTACCATAAATGATTAGACTCTCTATCCGTGTGCTTTCTACGACCGACGTTCGTTTGTACAAAGAAGGTCTGGGATCTCCGTGTTGGAGTAACTCACGTCGTCCCTGTTCTTGGAGTGATTCGAATTCCTGACGTTCCCTAGTTTGCGCAGTCGACGTCACCGGCACCGCGGGGGTTTGCTTCGGGCCTGCATGTCTCCTTAAGTGCCTAGGGTACACCACCAGTGTTTTTCCTTCTCGAAGCTCATCACTCATCATTCGTCTGATGCTTTCTAGACGTCGATTGACTGGATATCTTACAGCAGACAGATCACCATCACCTCTGGAATCGTTCCAAGGTCTTGATTCGGTTCTCAGAACACCGACAATACTCCCAGCAGTAGCGGGTGAAGGGCCGGGTGATTGAGTTTGGCGACATTTCCCGTGTGGTAGGACGGCGGAACCAACTGCGCCGCAAACAATCCGTGCGACCTACCTGCGCATGCTTGGCCCAGACAGCATGGGTGGAGCTCCAAGTCCATGTGCACTGGGTCCAATGTAAACACAGAAGAAGCTACATCTAGCGGTAACACTGCGGGAAAAAAGGCGAGAGTGCACTACGCTTTTGGTAATGATGTGTTACAATGTTTGAATAGAGACCGAGGATGAGTGGCACGCAAAGCATGGACAATTTCAACAGTTAACTGCTCAAAACACTAGGGGCTTTGCTGAGTTTAACTTAAAGGTTGTGCGAGCCGCACTGTCAAACTAAAGGGAGATTGTATTTAAGTATTACATCAAAAATGCAGTTGTTGCATGTCCAAATTTATTTTAAAATATTGTGTTCATATGCGAGTGGCCCAAACGTGCTATTGATCCAAAAGTTTCGCTTACCAAGGAGCATTTCACTTATTTAAAAATGACGCGCGGCGCATACACAAAACATGACCACCAAATGACCACCAAATAACCACCAAATAACCACCAAATGTTTTGTGTATGCGCCGCGCGTCTAAATAAGTGAAACGCTCCTTGGTAAGCGAAACTTTTGGATCATAGCACGTTTGGGCCACTCGCATATGAGCACAATATTTTAAAATAAATTTGGACATGCAACAACTGCATTTTTGATGTAATACTTAAATACAATCTCCCTTTAGTTTGACAGTGCGGCTCGCACAACCTTTAAGTTAAACTCAGCAAAGCCCCTAGTGTTTTGAGCAGTTAACTGTTGAAATTGTCCATGCTTTGCGTGCCACTCATCCTCGGTCTCTATTCAAACATTGTAACACATATCATTACCAAAAGCGTAGTGCACTCTCGCCTTTTTTCCCGCAGTGTAAGCAGGACAAGCTTATCGGACGAGCTGCCGGGAACAAACAGGAATCACATCGATCATAGTTGCATCCAAATCTGTGTTACCCTATCCGTGTGTATCGATATCTCATGGCTGGTGGGAGAGAGGAGTGTGATTCTACGAGCTTCTTATGATACGTGAGAGAGAAAGGTGCAGTAAGAGGGGCTGAGATTTGGGCGAAAACCCAAAGGGTTTTTCCGGCCCGAGGCACGACCTGAAGTTGGTGTCAAGGTGAGCTGCATGGGTGGGCCCGGTGGGCAACAAGCAGGTCACCAGGCGAGATAAACAGGTGTCGAGCGCCATGCAACGGACGAGAGACGGCTGTGGAATTTTGTCTGGTGTGAAATGTAACTAGTCCGCAGCGAGATCTGAGAGAGGGAGTGGTGCCAGTGGCCGGGTGCGAGAAAGAAAGACCTACTATGACGTTGGAGAGTAGTAGCACTCGACAAGCTTGACGCGAGGTGGCGAAAGGTGCCACTTTGCTTACTATAACTCACACACGGACTACACTCTACGCAATCCTGGTGCCTCGGCTAGCTTAGAATACGACTAGTGTAGGCATCGGCTTCGCCTGCACGAGATTGATGTTGCCAGCGAACACTGGCGCAAGAACCGTACTGACACTGGAGCATATCAGTGCGACCATCCTAGCTATCATGGAAAAGTTGAGAGTGAATCAGTGGTAATAATACATTCGAAATGGTAGTACAGGAGTGTTCCGCCGGAAAAGCAAACGCAATGCAGGTAGTCCTGTCACGAATGGATCCACTAAGGTCGTAAAAATTCGTACAGGTCTGGGTAAAGTGAAGTCGTTCATGCACAAAAACGAAAAAAAAATCATGTGACATCAAATGAAGATTAGCATCCGTGGGAATCGTAAGGGGGTCCATGGTCCAAATTATCGAGGCCAAGTGTTTGTCACGTCAGAAGATGAAATGTAACAACACCAGCACCACACTGACAGACGTTCCTAAACCGGAAGCATGTTTCTGCCAGGCAGCATTTGTCTGTATTGGTGTGGGGGTAGATGCTGACACAGTCACAACCACGGATGATGAGCTGGGGTTTGTGCTTTGATTGAGGGCGGGTGCCGTGGCAGTGGCCAGGGAAGTCGTCGTTGGAGAGCCGGCTGTCGGGGAGCCGGCTACCGGCGAATTACCGGTCGGGCTTTGGTCAGGAGATGAGGCAGTTGGCGACGGAACAGACGGACTCGACGGCATAGACGGCATAGATGGTGTTGGTACAGCGGACGTTGGTGCAGCTGAGGATGATGCGTCGTTTATTATCGTAAATTCAGGACTAGCATTACCAGAGTCGCCGAAAACTTCACAGGAATAATGAGTATATGATACATCACAAAGACATGGCGTGATTACTTACGGACGACAATATAATCTGAACGGGTGGGAACGTTTGGAACCGTGATATCCGCTTGTCCAACTGAATAGTTGAGGTTCGTGGCAAGTGGTGAATCTAATTGGTACATTAGCTTATCGTCGGCGATAAGTGCCGTGTCGCACAATGGTGCAACACGTAACAAGCAAATTGTGCGCGTTTGGACCGCCCCTTCAGCTCAATGAAAGACTTACCTAGCATGAGGTTTTCGCTGTTGTTGTACCAGTAGCCCAAAACTAGCATCCCATTGGGATTGGTGGGGTTGGACGGCAAACCAGCGGTGCTCCTGTGAGGAGAATCAGCAAAATTCTCTCTCGGATCAACTGAGAGTTAGCCAATGGCTCACCAGATCACGGTTTGCGTATCACCAACATGCCAGACGGTGCTCGCTGTTGGGTCAGTGATGGGCGGATCAACAACATCCCTCGATGCTAAGGGCACCGCAAAAACAAAGGACACCAAAGACGTTAACAACAAGATCAATTGCATGAACATCGTTATCTCCCTGACTGTTTCGTACGGCTTTGAGAGAGAGGAAAGCGCAAGAGCTTCAAGAGAACAACCATGGTTCCAATAGCCGTTATTATTTGAGCCACGGCCGTGAGAATAAAGGCTATATAAGCCAAAATGAGGGACCTCGTGCCATGGATGCTGTCAGTGTCAGGGTGATATGTTGGGGATCGTCCCAGACAGTATCTATGCTTCACTACTTGGTGTTATGAGACTTGCAATTTTGAACTTCCCCCCCACTGCATTCCCATCAAAGGGTATCGATATGAGCTACATACATTATTGCCATGGTCTATTGCTATATTCTTCGTGGCCTATCAATGGTTTGAACAGGAAGTGTCTCTTCCCACAGAAGCAGCCGAATCCACCAGTATACATGTCAATCACTTGTAAAAATAGTCCTCGGATCGTCATGACTTCCAGTTTGCCCTGATTTGGCTACATGTACTTATATAGATCAGTATCGATCAGTACTCGTACAAGGCTGTGACTATCCTGAGCTACTTGGATGTTCAAGTTGCAACCTCGCACAACTACCTTGGGTTTCATCCACTAAGTCACGGTATCGTCAAGAGTGACCTTGGGGGTACTTGCTGAGTTGCTCTCATTGACTGATAACGGAAATGACTAACACATGCCTCTGCTCGAGCCGTCTTTACTCCCTGGTCTAGAACTGTTTCACTAGGGGTCTCCAGTCAAGCACCCTTGTCAAGATAGTCAATGTGTGTGGACGGACATCCAATGCTCCTAGAACATCGATGGACAACTTCAGTGGCATCTTGCATGTTATAGTCAACGGCGTCCATCTATAGTATCCCTCTTTCAATGGGTAATTTATGTGCTCACCGACGGCCTTGTTTTGTCCATGGCACATTGATCCCTGAGGGGTGCAGCTTTCATATGGCTGAGCGATGTGGCGAGCTGTGTGATGCTACAGTGACGAAGGTCCATTCTGACTCGGATCCCTTTCATTCCCTGGGATAACGGGATGAACAAGATCGCAGGAGGCTTCTTTGACTTGTGCAGCGGGTATGTGCTTCCGCTTCGCAAACAGAGCTAGTATCCTCTTCTTCAGTGACAAGTGGATGACCTTGGTATTACGCTTTCACCTTCCTTCTCAGAATGGAGTGCATGCTTCTCTCTCCGGGCAGCATGCTCACGGCACCGACATCTATTCGTCGTGGGAGCGTCGTCACGCCTCAAAGAATGATAAGTACATTCGCGCACCCCAAGTCCCTAATTAATTGCGAGCAGTCCACCTGAGCGCTTTACGCCGAGCTACCACTCTTCCACCCAGCACCTGTAGTTCTATCAAAACCTGGGCTTAAAATAGCAGACTGCCATCTTGCAGCCTCATGGATCAATACGAAATCTGCAGGCCCCCCGACGCGCGGTACGAGCCCGTCCTCGGCGCCTCCTGTTAGGTCATCCCTTTCGTCTACAATGCCAATAGCCTCCTTTGACGTAGTGGACACTGAGCGCTAGTGTGCACCCCATATCAGTATAAGCGCGTTACGGATGGTTCTCGGTGCCTACCAGAAGCTCCCTCCATTCCGGCTCGGTTCCAACCTGGAAGAGCGCCACTCCCAAGCATGCCAAAGTCAATGGATCGACATATCCTTGAGGCGTAAATGCATTCTCCACGTTGTTCACGCTCAATGCAATGCGGACTCCGTGGTCACGCCATATCCTCGCAGCATCAAGTGTTCGTCCTGCGAGTGGAACGCTGCGGCTTCCGTCTGAACTGGGTCGACCCATCATATATATGTCACTCTGTGGGAGGGCGACAATCTCGAGAGGAAGGTTGTTCAGCTGCTTTCGCAGTGTCGACCACTCTTCCTCCGAGAACAGCCCGAGCCTCGTCGCATGACCGATAGTGACACGTCGATTTCCAGCGCTTGCTCTTGTCCACCCTACTTCTGCATCTGACGCAAGGTTTCCCACACCATCGGCACTACATTGGCGTCAAGATTGTAGTCAAGGTGGAAATCGGCATGGAGATTGTTGTCTTGGGCGAGCTTGAGGATGTGTGCGATGTTCTTGTGAGCATGCTCGAGAGATGGCTCGACCCAGGGTGCGGAGCCGACGACAGAAATTCCGTCACGTGTGAGAGCACTTTTGAGCAGCTCAAAGTTTTCTCCTGGTGTCTCGATTCCAGGTGATGGATACAGTGCCTCCTGGGCAAAGGCTCGATGGCAGCTCCGATCATCAGGCGATCTTGCACTGAGAAACAATGTTTACCATCGCTCACCAACAATCTGGATGTTGCAGACACCTTCCCACTCGGACTTGAGCTTCAGTCCGGTGTCGATACACACCATACCAACGGCTGTGTCGATTTCGACGTATGCGCGCATGACGGTCACACCAGCTTCGACGCTCTCGCGTACAAGTCGCGTGGCGCGAGCATACAGGTCTGCATGGCGCTCCGGAAACCCAGCCTTGGCTTTGTTTGTCACGTGTAGGGCTTCAGGCAGGGAACTTATTAAGTAAGGTGTGAGATAGTCGGATGCAAGTCAAACGGCAAACGACGCACGCACCCTGTCAGAAGCGGACCGCATTGCTCCAGGATGAAGCATTTGTCCAGGTGAATGTGTGCATGACACAAGCTACGAGAAGCTGATGGTATCAATATTCAATGCTCACTGGATGGCATGTGCTTACGATGGTAAGAGGACCCCGCCCCCGCCTTCGATGACAGAGCAGTTGTCTGTCGCTGCAGGAAGTTTACCCTCGGTATCGGACGGAGCGATGCTGAGCACGCGTCCGTTGAGACAATTGATGTCCCAGAGTTGTTTCGCACCATGCGCATCGGCCTGTGCCAGATGGACATTGGTTATTAATGTCCGATCCTCGCTCATTCTGCTACTATTTGTTGTCCTAGTTTAGCGTTATCAGGATCATCAACGTCAAGTTGTTCTGTCAGGGTACTGGCACAACCAGTTCTGAGTAAAAGGAGCTGAGTAGGAGCCCAGAGAGATAAGTAGCAGGTCCCACGGGGTCTTTCACAGGGATCGGAGTCATCGGATATAGAAACCGGCTTGGACAACCATTCAATAATATTTTTTTTTCTGTCAAATCAATTGAAACTGGGATGGGAACCGTTCAAGAATACAAAGGCACTGTGCCTACGTTCCACATACGAACGGATCACTCTATCAAAGTCTTCTGGAACCATCCGACAGTCTGTGCCAGACTTCCTTCGAATCCTGCTTTCACGTCCTCATAGGCAAGATTTGGGCGAGCAGCGAAGCCGTGGGCAGTTCCTGAGAACCGGATCAGATGTATACCGAACGGTGGGGTGTAGACACGAACGAACCTTTGTAATCTACGAACTCGTATGGTACGAAGGTTTCTTTATCTTTGCGCTCTGCAAATATTGCCTCTGCCTTCAAGCGAATCGCAGGCTTAAACGACATGTCGTCTGCTCAAGCGTCAGCTTATAGTGAATCAAACTTAATCATTTCTCACTGACCTTCGGCGCAGGCCCATGAAGTTGGCACCTGACACAGAAATTTACGTGAGACATCATGAATGATGAAGAGAGAGGGAGGGCGCGTACGTCGATAGCAGCGATCTCTACCTGCGACAGCGATGACGGATGGGCGAGCACCAAGCTATTCAGGAGCTTGAAAGGAACAAGGCGAACGGCAACTCCGGCTCCGAAACAGTACCTAGCGCCGCATGAGTTAGGAAGTACTGTATATCTATAAACACAAGCTCGCCCATGTACCCTACACCGCCAAGCTTGCTGTAGTTGTTTTTCTCGCGGATGGTTTTGATAAACTGTGAGTGGATCGATGAAAAAAAACGGTAAGTAATAGCAAAACCCCAGACATACCTCAGCAGTGCGAGGATCAACGACAGATGCGCGGCTGCGATAAATAGTTTGGATACTAAGAAGCATACGAAAAATTAGACGGAGCTTGTCCCAGAGTGGCCAAGCACCAGCACGATCTGGGAGTAGCGAGGCTGTCATGCTGCCAACCTTGAGGAAAGGTTGGCCTAGAAAATGTAGGGAACACTTGAGCACAGAAGAACGAGTAAATGGAGCAGATGATACAACCATCGAACAGGTCTGGAACCCAGACATCACAGGCAAGGTCTTTGGCGATCTTGTCTGCGATGAGCTTGCTGTTAACCAATGGGAGTCCGAATGCGTCGGTGAGCAGGACCACAGCGATTCCCTTCGGCGCATCTGAGGGAGCTCCAGAAACGAAGTAAGCATCTACTCCGTTCACTTTATTTATGGCACCGGTTGGGGTCCCCTCAAGGATAGAACCCCTGACGCAGTCTGGGCAGCTCAAGGGCAGGGAGGACATTGGACGAAGGCAGCCTGTCGGGAATGATAATTTATATAATAACATATCTGCCGTGTAGTTTACGCGTCAGAGACGGCATCTTGAGCTGCCCAGAGTCCCAGACCGCATGATAATGATACAGTAATTTGTATAATCATATATCTGCCGTGTATGTGGTTCAAGTTGACGCAGATGGGCACTGTCACGGTATTGCTACCAATTGGTTCGGCCAGTTGTTTTCAACTCCGCATCCTAAAATGTCTTACATTGTGTAAACATGTTTTCCGCTGACACACCAGTAGTGAGTACAATATTAATTCTGACCTGGTCAATTGACGATTTCGATGACCTCAGACCCGCCATTGGCTGGCCCGTGGGATCTGGCGTAGGTCAATATCAAGACTGGACCTGCGTTGCCAACTCACATAGAGTACCTCCGCGTAACTCACTGCGGCCTCCGGGTGCCTGCGGCGCAGTCAATGGCCCTCCTCATTTATATTCAGACCGATCGTGCTGTGGGTTCAGCAAGTTCCATCCGCATCAGCTTGCAATGTTCGCAACTGATCGTCTCTTGATCTGTCCCTACACCGAAGCTGATATCGATGATCTCCTGATGCTCTGGAGCGATCAACGCCTCGCGGCCACCACTGGACTCCCACCCCGCGGTCCACAATTCAGGAAAACCCTCAGCGAACAAATGGTCCGTGCAACGTTCGCCGGTGTCATCAAACTCAAAGAAACGCACGAGTTCATGGGCCAGATATTGGTCCACTCTCCCGAGCAACAGAATCGTGATGGGACCTACGGAATATGTCTTCTACCAAAGTTCTGGAATCGCGGTTATGGCACTGAAGCTACGCTGTTTATGGTGGACTATTCATTCAGATGGATTGGGTTGCACCGGGTATCATTGTCCGTCTTTGCAAGCAATGCTCGCGCTATAGCGGTCTATGAGAAGGCGTGAGTATCATTCATGAATTTACAATTCGTGCCCGTTGACATTTTGAGTTGTCCAGTGGCTTCGTGATGGAAGGTCGAAAGCGGGCAGCTGTCTGGACCAACAATCAATGGGAGGATGTCCTGAGTATGGGTCTCTTGCAGGATGAATGGGTAGAAAAGCTTTCAATCCTAGATCAATGAGAAAGTCTCCTTAGCCAGATGGTATTATCATACTTCCCAACCAGCACGACCACAAGCCCATAGGAAGTTGAATTGCCTGTGACTACGCTCGTGGTTGTGGCATACCCCAAATTGCATATGTAGTATAATTACAAGATACCATGTCATGTATGTGTACAGCCAATGTACGGAGATATAGAAGACGCAGAGAAAATAGGCATCGTAGATCGTGCACACCAATCAGACCACGTCCGTGAAATAGTCCGCCAGGGACTCCTGCAGTTCCTTCAGCTTCCCAGCAGTCGCCGCCAAGGCGTTTTCTTTGCACCACGGCATCCCGTCCAGCAAACCCTGAGTGGGTATCTCGCGTTCTACCAATGCCTTCAAGATGCTTTCGGCAAGCATCAGCTTTCCGATCGCGTCTGCGTATTGCAGAGGGAGCACTTGTTTACCCATATCTAGGGTTGACCGCCAGAGTCCCGCCCATGCCTGATTACACCGCACTTGAGCACCGCCTGTGCATCTTGGGTTGTGCTGGAGTACGGGAGGCTCATTTGGGAGGCGCTCGCAAAGGCGGCCGAGAGTATAGTGCCCGGACAATAACCGTATACGCTGTGCGCGGGTTAGCACCGGGTCCGTATCCCAGACCTCCCGTCCTTGCAATAGCATGGCGTGGTATGCCAATCCGAGGAGTGCACGCAGATTGAGCCGCTCTGCTATCCCAATTGCGAGAGCAATGTCCTTTCCTGAGGCAATGAGCCTCTTCCACCGGGCTGTTGCCGCCTCTAGCAGGTCCCGTTGTTCGCACAGCGATGCCAGCTCAGTGAGCTGTACGAGACTAGGTCCCTCTGCGTCGTCAATGTGAGAATACGTGGGGCGCATGTAAAGCGCCTTGAGCTTGTCGAGGGCCCAGCCCTCTGTGGCACGGAACTCGTATTTGTGCGTGATACGCGCGAGATGGAATAACTTCAGACTAATCGCTTTCGTCGTCATCGCTACCTCGAGCTCATGCGGGCTGAACAAAAGCATAGAAGTCAGCAACGGCATCCCCTGAAATTACCGCAGGGAAATGTACGTACAGGGCGTACAATGCCCACAGAAGGGAACGGAACTCGTCTGCAGTATCCCCTTGAAGCCTAATCGGATTATCGTCACTCTCGCCTTCGAGTCCAACCGTTACGCTTGAATTGGTGGAGCCAGAGCTGGAGCGCAAGTCCGAGTCCAAAGAGAACATGCTGTCGAAAGTTGACTTTTCCTTCGTTAACGCAGAACGGTGCACCTGCGGTGTAACCAAATACGGATCAGCATGAGGTTGAAAATATCGAGGAGTGGATGAAGTAACCTTGAATAGAGTGTTCTCGACGAGCAACACGGTGTTTCCATCGGAATAATAATATGACGTATCTCTGGAAGGTATTGGGATGGATAGTTGAAGTTGAAGCTTAGGTGTCGAGGGCTCACATTCCCAGAGTGCAGAAAGGTGTTCGTGAGATATACGTCGGCGGGCAAGTGCGCCATCAAAACTGGAAGACGATGATGAAACAGTACGGGGGGTGTGATGGCAGCATCTGGTGGGAACGAACTGGTAGTCCTACACTATATAAACTGTGCACAGGACGGTAATATAAGATTAGATAAGATAATTCTGCAACCCAAATTCCCGATTGACACACGTTAGTTATGTAAAATCATCGCCTCTAATCAATAATGCACCAATTCGTATTCGGTGCGGAAAGAAATAATATATAATAGCCTGTATTTCTACACGCAGGTATATACAAGCCATGTCATTTGAGATGATGACTGGTGATATATGATAAATGAAACGACGAAAAACAGTGGGCGGAATTGCGGCGAAGTTTCGCGGATGGTAAAAGAGAAGACTCGAACAGACGCGTGAGGTGAGAACTTGTGGGAGGACAGTGAGATGCGGTGGACAGCTAGGATAGCGAAGACAACCAGGTAAGATACGATGAGGAGATCGAAAATTCTGAAACGAAGGTGTAGAGTTCTAGTGAGAAGTACATGCGTAGACGGAGAGCATAGACATTGTTCGTAGGCGTACATACATGGGTCATGTGGATGCTTCGGTGGCTTCGCCGCGTACAAAGAACGTGTTGGAATGATATGTTTGGTTGCGCTGACGAATACAATGATGCGAGGGTGGAGCGACAAGCGAAGATCGCCAAGTGTCGCTAAGTGCGAGCGCACATCATGGTTCATGATTCGAGGGCTTTGAGCTCTGCAACAAGTCGCTGTCCGACCAAATAGCAAGCAATAAGTGATTACTCTCCGTGAAAAACAGTAAATGGTACAAACCTCGGCCTCTTTCGCCAAATGTACTGGGTCGATGTCTCCAGCTTGTGCTTGTTGCCCAAGCTTAATACCATACTCGAGCAACTGTTTCATGTAGTATGGATTTATGATGGTCTCATCACCCGCCAGAAGCGCCTTGGCTGGCGGTATTTCGGCTGCATCGAGCGCGTCAGAACAACGAAGTGGCATTCAAGAGCAAGGCCACTCACGTTCTCGCATGGCTAACCACTCTTGCTCCAAGAGTTCAGGGATTGTCGCTCTCTCCTTTGGATGCCTCGCTAGACAGCTCCTCATCCCACGAATCACGTCAGCTCGGACAGGCCGTTTCAGATGATCCAACTTCTTGCGCTCTCCGTTCTTATTGACTACGCTGGGAACGCTGTGTTCCGGGAACTCGATGACATGAGCGAGATCAGGGATGGCTTTCATTTTCTGATAGACTGAGAGATGTTGGAAATGGTGGATGTCCGTAGACCATTTGATACAGAATGCAACCGAGTGACCAAACGTCGCTCGGTCGACCGACTTTGAGACGTCGCATGCCGTCCGGTAGTTCGATGGCTTCGGGTGACATGTAGTTGACAGTACCAATCTAAGCATTACTCAGCCACGCGAAGTAATGCAGTACTGTAGGATCCATACCTGATGATCTCGCTGAATGTTGGTAGTGTCATTGGCAATGGCATTGGCAATACCGAAGTCGATCAGCTTCAGTTGCCCTCGCACGAGCACGAAGTTGGCTGGCTTCAAATCCGAGTGCACAATTTTCTCTTCGTGTATGACATGCACTGCTTGCAGCATCTACGTTTTTGACGTCAGTTTTCATAAAGCGTCAACGCAGGGATTGACGTACCTGCTGCCAGTAATACGAAATCCAAACCATATTCAGCGACTCCTTTTGTTGCTCCTGCAGCAACTTTGCCAGGTCAACTTCACCAGCACTCCATTACCAGCATCAGATGTCCCTTGCCGCCGCCTGGTCCGGCTTTCACTTCGGAGTCGAACAATTGGATGATCCGGTTGTTTCCTTCAAGTCGCTTCAGCAGCCCAATCTCGTTCATGTATCCCACTAATCGTCTCCGCGTCCGCCTTGTCGAGGGAGACACGCTTAATGGCGTAAATCTCGTTCGCGGCGTTCATCACCCTATATACACGTGACGAACCACCTTTGCCGATGAGATCAAGGCGTGCGTATACTTTTTTGTTCACGACGATGTTGTGGTTCCGTACAGGTGCAGAAGCAGTGGCAGCAGGCGCGGGCGGCGGCGGGGCTGGTCGCACCCGTCCCCGCTGTGCAGCCTTCACCTCCGACTCGCTATCGATAGGTTCTTCACCAGCTGCCCAAGTCTTCCCGTTCTTGCTGAACCCCAGTACCGGGTGGAGGAGCCAACGAGCCGCTTGTTGTCGGTGGTTCATGGAGCGGTTGGACTGCGGCGGTGATACACCTGCCCCTGCCCCTGCGCTTGTGATTGATGCAGCTGACTAGGAAGCTTCTGCTGCAGTTGCGATGCCGAGGAGGCCCAGCCTTTAGGAGATAGGCGCACAGGGAGGTGCTCGACGGCAGTCGGAGATCCACCAGGTGCATCAACACCAAGCGTGCGAACAGTGTCGGAGTCATGTCGAGCGTGCGTCTGGATCTGAGACCGAAGATGTGTCATGTGCGTCGGAGAGGGTGACTGGCGAGGCTGCTGGGCCAGGGCATCAGGTGCAACGTCCGCCATCTGCCTCCGGGCGTACTCAGCAGCGTACTCTGCATATGAAATAATTCGTTAGTCAGCTCGTGAAGGAACGGAAGAGAATTATAGCCAGCGAGCCGAACCTTCTTGTTCGGTTGTCACGCGTCGTACACGCGCAGAATTGTGGCCCAGGCTTGATACTGGTCTTGAAGAGTATTGGTTCTGAGTGGTGAGTAGAGCTGGCTGTGCTCCGGGGGAATGTCGCTCATCCGCTGGACAAGGTTAAGAGTCGCTGCCGTGAAGAACAAACATGGAACATACCGCCAGATGCATCGCTAAGGCTGGCGGATCGCCGCGGACGCGTGCCATTTGATTGTGTAACAGGGGGAGCATAGCTCCGATGTCGAAACAAGCCATTGGTGGGCTGCGGCTCCTCGCCGCCTACAAGCAGAGATATTTAGCATGCTATCGTCTCACCCAAAGCCGTCCACACGAACCAGTATCAGTTTCCTCGCCTGCATAGTCATAGGCAACCTCGCTCTCGCTTCCCTCGTGCTCGTTAATTTTATCAAATCCACGACTATATTTTGCGCCCATCAAAATCCGACCAGCCCGGTTAGGGCCTGGCATGATCTGGCGCCCAGGCTGTAACGGTGGGCGTGACACAGCGTTCGTACCCGACAAAGAAGAACTGTAGGCGCGTGTTGGGAGCGCAGATATTGCACGACCGTCAACTTGGCTTAGTGATGCAGATCGACTGGCCAATCTCGGGGACGTGCGCTTTGTTGCTCCAGCACCGGAAGATACGCCTTCCATGCCATCCAAAGGTGTAACAATATTCTCTTTTTCCTCTTGAATACGCACGTCCCATTCACCACGAACGCGGGACATGATATCATCCCGTTCGTCGACCTGTTGAGGATCTTGATCATCAAGAGGTACACGCTGTGGTCTGCCGACTTTGCGTCCAGTTCCGTGCAGACCGTTGGACATAGGAGCACGGAGCGCAGATTGTGCAGCTGGCGTTAGTGCAGCTGGACCAGAGGCAACGCGTTGGAACGATCGTACGGTGTTTGCAGTGGCTAATGACTGATGACGGTGTTGGAGTTGGTCCGGGGGCGCACTATGATGCAGGGGATAGCTCTCAGAGCGAGAGAGTGAGTTACGGCGAGAGGGAGCTGGCGAGTTGAGTGATATGGGTGAAGGCGGTTTAACATGGACGTGCGAAGCAATTTGGGCAGAGGTTCCAGGAGGCGATGAGGATGCTTTGTGTACAAGAGGACCATCGAGGAGTATATCGTGAGGGGTGGGTGGGGTTGAGTTATTGGAACGAGATGAGCCTTTTGATACGCGGACATAATTCCCTGTCGAATCGAACTCGTAGTCGAATGAGAGCTCGATGATAGAGGAGTCATCTGATGGAGAAGTTGAGGGTTGGCGGTTATTCTTGGGAGCGTCAAGTGCGAAAGTTTGTGGTGTATGTGGTGGCGAGACGCGATGCTCGCCATTTGTTGGCGAGGCGGTTGGCGAAGGCATCATTATCCTGGAGTGTTGAACTTGTCTTATGAGGTGGTACTAATGTCGAATAAAAAGGGAGATATGAGGATAACGAGAAGCTATCCCAGAGAACAACGCGACGACAAAAGACACGTCGTAAACGTTGGCGACTACGACGGTTAATGCGAAGAACGAACAACCGAAATTTCTTTGACCAGCCTGAGATTCGAACAGACACGAGGCAGCGACGCGGTCACGTGCAGGTTGTAAATTCCTGTGGGACCGTGTCGGTCCATGGACTTGGTCTCCATCGTCAGACCCACCAATGATAGACCACCACCAACCAAAAGCATGACTCGGATCTCCCCGTTACAGCCGCGGTGTATAGAAAACACCAACGCCCGACGAACTGGTGGCATCAAGGCCTAAGAGTGTAGGAGCAACCGTGTTCTTTGCTATCTATATGGGATACTCATTTTTTTGGACGGTTGCGAACACCAGAAGAAGTAGCTTTTCGATGAACCACGTCTACAGCACGGCATTATGGTCTGACTGGGTTCTCCCAGCGAACGCATGTATAACAGAATGTGAGCCTGGACAACAGCCTCCATAAACATGTGAACAGTGATCGATCGTGATCTTTTATTCTGTTATTCATTTAGAGTACATTACCAGAGTCTGTTCAGTCGAAGGTTTGACACAACCTCCTTGTTCCTCTCGAAGCATAATCATGAACGGACCCCGTTTCGGTATGGAAAATCATCTCGGAGTAGGGGGAGGTACAGTCTTTCGAGAAGCTCGGAAAATGTCCGTCTTCTACATACTTAACTTCCTGGCGTTTGCATTATTATAGTCGAATCATTGACCTCGAGAAAGCTGAAAACCCCTGTCGCAAGGGCAAGCCCGGACAGGCGCTGTAACCATTCAAAGCCATGGATGAGGACGACGCATTCATTCAAGCCGCCTTCCTCTGTCCCCCTTCCAAGCAGTCGGAGTGTTGGAACAAGCTGAGCAAAAGGGTTGTAGTGACCGAAGGTCACCGAACGAGTCGATATTTCGAATGCAGGCCCGAAGGCTTCGAAGACGGCAACAAGTACGACATTCGATCCTACCAACTCCTTGAGAGACCATATATGAGAATCCTCCAAGCACAAGTTCCGTCTCTACTTCGATAACGGGCAATACGAAAAGTCTGCGTGAGTTTCTCACTTCACGATGTAGAGCCACGATCATCGAAATGCTGCGCCTCTGCCCCAGGCAATAACATGGGTCAGCGGTAATGCACATGGCTCGGCTCTGTTCTTTTACAGGCAAAATGGCCCTCCGACGCGCTTTGTTGTGCGCAAAATGGTTGAACCCTGACAGTACAGACGTGATCCCTCGAGACGGCACTAACTTCGGTTCACCCTCCTCACTGTGCGTGCCTAGAGCAAGGGAGGAGAAGGTCTCGAAATATGGGCAGGTTGCCATGGCATACGATGCAGCTGTAGCAGCGTTTAAAGTATTTGTGAGGTGGTAAGGCGGGTTCCGGCTCGCATCAACCCGATCGCCTGACAAAAACTTTGGAAAAAGATTGAGAATTCGAAATTGCGTGGGTGAGTGTATTTTTTGGCTGGCGTTCATAGGGGGCTTGAACATGAGCGCTTGAGCACTCGGACACTCCACGGACCCGAGGACGCCCACGATTACTTGTTCTTGACACGAGGCCTCATCCAGATCGAGGTACTGACGTATGGGAGTGGGTCAACGGAGTCCAAGAAAATAGTTATTACACAGTGTGGAGCCATCGAAACAAACAACACAATCTAAAACGCTGCGCCACTTGCAAAGAAGTCAGCCGAAGCTTCACAAAATTCCACGCCAACTTATCCAGGTTGTATACTGTGGTCAGCCATATCAAGTATGCCTTTCTCTTATCGAAGTGACACCGAAGCAGTTTCTGATCGAGTCCTTTATTCGCAACAGACTGCCAGCCCCATAAGCAGCTGAAGGATACGGTTCGCGCATTCCAGACGGGAAGAGCGCCCCGGAGAATGCCCTCCCGATGGCGTCTGGCAGACTCAGTTGGTAGTAGGATGTTTATGCACATAACTTGACAGACATGACACAGTGACAGGAAGCACGGTACATAGTAGCTACGTAACAGAAATCATGACATTCGTATGCTGCAAGGTCGGCTCGGAGGCTGTTGATAGTACTGATAGAGCATGATCATGCGCTAACCGCTTGTGCAACTCGTCCCAGTTCCTCTCTTTCAGCCGCCTCGGAAGGATTTGTTGGAGACGTGGAGTCCCCCTGATCTTGCTCGCCTTCGGAGTCATTGGCCGCATCTTTTAGTGCAGCGTGACTAGGATTTTGCATCTTCTCGAGCTCCTTGACGACAAACTTGACGTGGGCGCTGAAGTTCATGGTGGCGCTCAAAACACCCCTGGGTGAATGGATGAAAAACCACAGATCTGCTGAACAAGTCGAAATAGTCCTTACTTCACGATGCCTTTTTGATCGATGACGAAGGTGGTACGAGCGCCGGTCAACCCCAGCATACCCTGACCGACCTTGATATGCCTTTTGTGCGACATGATCCTTGTCACTCAAAACCGGATACTGTGCGAACACATCAAATCGTTACCCTGGGTGATTCCCTTCGGAAGTCGTCCTAGAAACCCACTGAAAGCTTGTTCTTCTCAACGAAGGCTTTCTGCTTCTCGACAGAGTCAGAGCTGACGCCGACAACCAAAACATCAGAGCGCTTGAATATTTCCTTCTCTAAAGATGGTCGCTGGTTGGTTAGTTCACATGGTAGCCCCTATCCACAGAACCAATACACACCCGCCAACGCATCACGGAATTGGCATGCCTCGCGGGTGCAGCCATAGGTACCTCATAAGTACATTTCACAGGATCAGATATGAGGCGGAATACCTGACACCCTGTGAAGAACAAATCACCGGACTGCGGATAGAAGAATAGTGCCAATGGCTTCTCCACGCTTTTCCCTCCTTCCTCTAGCGGAAACTTGAATATTTCACCGTTCGAATCAGGAATGGAGAAGGATGGTGCAACCTTATCGATGAGAGGGTGAGGTGCCATGGCGAATAGTTCCAAACAATGAAGGTGCTCGTATGGTCGAACGAACTGGTGACCATGGTGAGAATCGTCGGAGACTCGTAGTCCTGTGTTAGACTAACATGTTTAGGCAGTCTGTCTCACACTCCCGATGATCGAGGCAACGACTACAAATTAGTGTCTCTAATCTTTGATCGAGTACAACGTGAAGCCAACATAAGTAGATATCAGATATGCGAGAAATAGTCGCGGATGAGACTTTCGTATTATCCTGGGGCATAGCGAGGATCACGGCTCTCGTTTTAAATCTGATCGGTTCGTCCTCCCGACCAGCTTGGCAGGTACGATGCGAGGAAGTACTGAGATGGGGAAAAGAATGTCGGAATTTGCTTCCGCCGTTGACTTGATGTGACACCGCACATCTCACCATTCCGCTTATCTGACAACGAAAAAAGGGGAAACCACGGGAGAATGTGCATGAGAATATCAAACGTGTTTCGAGATGGCGCAACCAACAAATTGTGAGCGTCCGTGCAATCAGAACGAATGGAGTAAGGAGTGGGGTTCAAAACCCCTTTCAAGAAGGTGTCAAGGAGGCCTGGGATATGGTTGAACGAGTTCCCACCACGTTTGTTGTTGAGTTCACTGACGAAGGGGTCGCGTCAAGAAGAGCCGACAAGGAAAACGAGGCAACCGTCACGGAAGTTATGCCAGAACCATGGTTATGGACCGATTGGTAATTACTACATACTGATGCCTGAAAAGTGGTGATGTGTGTCCTGGGTCACAAAGGGGCTATGATGGAGATTATGCAGCGAGGATGGATTGAATCGGACAGCATCTACAGAACAGTTAACATGATCGTAAAATATTGATAAAGTGTGTCGGAAGCTGATTCAAGGTTTAGGTGGACTCATAGCCTCTGAATGCACACCATGAGCACCCTCCAGGCCATCAATCACGGAGGTTAAAGATAGAACGCACCTGCGTTCAACTCCGCAAAACGCTGACCCACACGTTCTGAGTGCTTCAAAAACTTGTCAGAGCAGTTCAGGACACATTGCTCCTGAAAATCATGTTAAGTCGGGCGGTGGGAGAGAGACATATCATCGCACTTCTTTTGATGACAATGCCTTGCTCGTGAAATCGTTACAGCATGTGTTGAAACATCTTTCCACCAGGCCTGAGTAAAGACGCAAGAAATCTTGCATCTGGTACCAAGACGAAGGTAATCAAGCTCGAGAGACCGCAACCGAGAGAAATTTTCACATACCTGTTTCTTCTCGATGATTTTTGTCATGTGAGCCTGCTCCGCAGAGTTGAACTGTGAGAAATCCATATTGACTGTAGGTAGAAGTGAAGACAGAAACTGATGAAGCAAAGAAAGAAACCGAGTGAGGCAATGTTGGGAGGTTGGAGCACGTGCTTTGACAGTGGGTGGCGAGGAAAATAACTTTTCGACCTGATAGGCTCCCGCAATGACTCGCATCAAAACTGGGACGTCTCCTCCTCCAAGCAGAAATTTCTCAAGTTCTTCTTCTTGTAGCCATCTCGCTACCCAGCATTCTCACCGAGATAAGGAACCCAACGTTCGGTATTGAACCCGCACGAGTTTTCGCCAGCGTGCATTCTTGCAAAAAACCTATATAGGCCACCTCGAATCAGCCAAGTAAGCAAACAGCAACATCCGCTGTCAATTGTTTCGTCTTCAACAGATTGATTCACCACTTTCAGTGGATCTCACTATGCCACTCCCATACAAAGAAGCTCTTCAACGACTCGAAAATCGTCGTGTCAAGGCAACTCGCCCTTTGATCCCTCCTCAAATCCTTCAGGAGGACCTACCCCTGTCAGTAGGAAGCACCTCGCATCCCTGCTGCTAACTAAATCCTGTAACGTTGATGTAGCACCTTGCAGGCCGCGGGCACTGTCCTGGAAGGACGTCGCTTAACTGAAAATATCCTCAGGGGTGATGATGACCGGTTGATGGTTGTGGTCGGGTATGGTCCATTCCACCAGCTTGATACCAGTTGATTCACGCAACATTTATTATTAGCCCATGCTCAGTACACAATGTCGAGGCTGCAATCGACTACGCCAAATTACTCAAACAGTATGCGGACAACGCCAAGGATGATCTTCACATTGTCATGCGTGTTTACTTTGAAAAACCGCGAACGACACTGGGGTGGAAGGGCCTCATCAACGACCCGTATGGTGCACCTAATTTGTCTTCGCAACGGTTACTTACCCAAAATTTTCCTTCTCAGTGACATGAACTCGAGTTTCCAGATTAACAAGGGATTGCGTGTTGCACGCACGTTGCTTCTGGACATTGCCAAGCTTGGATTACCGGCTGGCTGCGAGTTTTTGGACACTATATCACCTCAGTATACCGCAGATCTTGTCGCTTGGGGAGCAATTGGCGCTAGAACGACCGAGTCGCAAGTTCATCGCGAGCTGACGTCAGGGCTCTCGATGCCAACTGGTTTCAAGAATTCCACCGATGGTTCTGTAGGTATCGCGATTGATGCCTGCAGAGCAGCTCGAAGTGGCCACGTCTTCCTTAGTGTTGGGAAGGAGGGCCTTAGTAGCATTATAGAAACCGAAGTTAGTTTTGATTCTCTTCACCGCGTGATCTTGGCTGACATCAAGCAGGGGAACCCCGACGTGCATGTCATTCTTCGAGGAGGGTCGAAGGGACCTAACTATGCTGCAGAGTATGTGCGGGATTGCCACGAAAAGCTCCGTAAGGCTGGACTTCCTTGTAAGATCATGGTAAGTCCACACAGACAGCTCTCCAGAGTGTGTTCCAAGTTACCAATCCTGCACGCAGATCGACTGTAGCCACGGGAACAGTCAAAAGCAACACCGAAAGCAAATGGAGGTAGTTGAGGATATTGTGAGTACATTGTTTGTGGAGTACTGAACGTTGTCCTTAACTCGCGTCCCCTCAGGCACAACAGCTTTCCTCTGGGGATACATCCGCGTCCATCATGGGTGTCATGCTCGAGTCCAACCTCGTCGAAGGCCGACAAGAAATACCTGCTAACGGTCCTGCTGGGCTGAAATACGGGCAGTCTGTAACAGATGCATGTTTGTCGTGGGAGATGACCGTCCCCACTCTTGACCGCCTGCGGGAAGCTGTGCGAGCCCGCAGAGATCTTGTGGCGCGGAATGTCAGAGGATGCGAGGAAGTTAAGTCTAATGGGGTCAACGGCGTGAACGGCCACAAGGCCGTTAATGGAGTCAGTGCTACGAACGGGGTGAATGGCACTGGTGGGCATTGAACAGCCATCGCCGAGCATGTATGAGGGAATCTATGTATCGATATATATTTGCACGCACGATATACATGAACCATTGACGCGAGTCATGGTTGTAGTCTACTTTGTCACGGTTGTCAGGACTCAGGAAGTCGCTCTCATCTAGTGTACTTTATTGCCACCAATTTGCTGCGGCTGTGGTTTACTGTGCAGAGATTTACAAGTGAATGCAAGACCTTAGATCACTTTAAATTTGGTCCATCATGTTCTCTCAAGATTTTTATTTACAAGTGGGGAAGCGATTTTCCGAAAACAGTCATATTGCCTCTGAATGTCTGCTCTCGGAAATGACCATGACATCCTACTCCGTTGCCACCGTTTCCGCTGCTTTGCACCACCATCGTCATAACAGGGAGAAAACGCGCTGTTACGACACACGGAAAGGCTCGCGGACCCTTGCCCAACACTATCTGACGCCTGAATTTGGCAGTGCAGGACGGTGGTCAGCACGCTTGCCGGTCCCGAGTTTTGGAACAGCTTTACTTGTAAGTAAACCAAATTCCTGAGAGGAACACGAACCAAAACGGTCTAACGTTTTGCATTCACCTGCGATCAATCAATATTAATCAATCATGAATGCATGACCTGTGGCTAGGTCCGTTCAAATCGCACTCTCGGTCCTCTGTCACCTGTCACCTGAAAACACCGATACAGTACTACCTTTTTCACTCCATATCAGCGCTATCCCTGATTTCATCGAGTTGCGGGCTGATTCTCTCCACACGACAAGCCAGTCTTGGGAATTGTAATTCCAGCTGTCAATGGCTTGTATTAACCTGCCTTATTTGAGTGCATGCTACAACGCGCTCTCGATGTCAGAAGCCAGCTCTAGTGGTGTGTATAGATTATATTTCGCAAAGGATGCATAACTGGACTGGAGCTAGGTCACTTTCCTTGTACTCTGGATACTGGCAGAGGGTCTGCGAGAGGATGTGAGAGCGACAGCCTCAAGCCCTGCAAGACATCCTTCGGTTCCCTTTGACCGACTTCATCAACGTGATTTTTTCCCTTATCCTGTGGTATGTTCGGCGACCGTCCCAAGGTGACGTGCCCCTCGGGGAACAGTATCAGACTGTTTTCGCTCTCTCGCCTGAGGGTGATGAAGATTTTCCCATCTCTAGAGATAACCGTAGTCGCCGGGAACAACATCCTCGATCGAGTTTTGTAACTTTAGGCGTTGGGGGCGTGCGATCGAGTTTGTCTATTCTAGTCCTTGGCTTGTCTACACCCTTCGTGCCTATATCGTATGTTCACGCGGACTAACTTGCTTCCTATCTCGTGGCTCATCTACTAAAAATTGCTCTCATAGGATTCCAGGAGCCGGGAATTCGCTGACCCTCCTGCTCTGCATCTCGTTTTCCCTGTGACTGTTTTGTGCATACTCTTTGTGGCGCGGTCCATCTTCTGTGGAACTTTCCCTGCATCTTTTTGGCATGCAGCCATCCTCCAAGTGAGCCATTCAATCCGGGCGTCCCCTGAGTTGCAAGTTTACGTGTTGACTGTCGCCTAAGTTTGCAGGACTCTTCATTGTGAGGGTAAGTAAATGTTCAGGTTGACGTTAGGTAGATGTGACTCCAACCGGGGATCCCCCAAAGGATGCCTTGGTGGGCAGCTCAGCTATACTTCCACACACCCTCTTAGTCGCATCCGCACTCTGCAACTCGTTATTTGCGTTACTCGTTGCCCTGGTTCGCTTCCACCCATCTTTTTCTCTGATACTGACCGCTTACCTTGGTATTAGATTTATAGACTTCACCGTTCGTCATCCGTGCATCTCATCAATACTCTCGTTTTTGCATCATCATTCGTCTTGCATATACTGTTGTATTTGCTACATCCGTCGCATGGAATCTCGCATCCATACAACTATTAATTTCACATCGGCATTTCAAGTCCTCCCTTTAATCGATGCAGCGAGAGACATTACTGCCATATTTATTATACATCGTGAGTACCACACACTCATGACGTGCTAATGAGGTTTCTCATACCTGGCAGAGTATGATGCAATCATGCATGGAATTCTAACCTGCTTCGCATCGACCTTCCTAATTTCCATGGACACATTTAGGATCATTGAAACCCCGCGTTCCGCGTTTCTCGGTTGTCTTATCGCAGCTGTGGCATCCAGTGTCTTCGTGCTCAGCGTCCGGCAAAATCCAGCCGAGCAACGTGAATTAACGGTCACGGTAAGCCAATCATCCATCGTTGCGACAGCCTTTTTATAGTCCATCGCAGACTCGTCGATTAGTTGCAGCTGTGGTGACATTTTCGGTGGCTGTTGGGATACATTGTTGTTGTCCTACTGTACAGCCCTGCGATCACCTCCTCGGACCTATCATCCTTTTGGAGGAATATACCTGAGCCGTCGTCTAGCCATTCGGCAGTTGCAGAGGGAAATCGCCATCGTTATCACGTGTCCAAGCCAACACCGATTATTCTCATTTCAACAACGTCCTCCTTATCGTGTTCTTCAGCCACGCAAGGTATAACGACAACTTGGATTTCCATAAAGAAGTGTATGCCGATTATTTCCCGAACGTACGAGCTCTAAGCTTTCGAATGCTAGCTTTGGGACTCATTTTTGCCCCTCATTACAAAGATTGTCTATATCGGTCCAGCAAGTCGTGAGGATAAGGGATTCGCTCATTCATACGATGTTCTAGTCGATTCGTTCGAGTCCGATGAGGATCTTAGCGACCCCTTATGGTACAAAATGTCGGGACGAGTGAGTCCCCCATTATATGATTAAGCATACACGAACATTCATCCATTTCCAGATGGCCCACCACATGCTCTACACTGCCTTGCGGGAGTATGATTGTTACGATGGGTATCTATGGGCGCCTTTCGACACATTGCTGAACATTCCCCGACTCCAACTATTCAATCAAAGCCTGTTTTGGTACCACTCACCGTGGGGACATCCCTGTCCCAAATCCAGCCCTTGGCGACTTGGCCCCTGAGCCCACGCTGAACAGAAGCGCTGCATGCGCCTCCAGCTCTCATCTCCCCAAATACATCTGTTAATCTCACAGAAACATGGAGAGGCTGGGGCCCAGATTGGTGGTAAGTGATAACGCCGTTCAAATCCCGCATGAACTGAACTGAGCACCTGGCAGGTGGGGGTAAGTCCCAACTGAAAGCACCCTAGAAGCATCCCCACTAATTATTCTTACATTAGCGATCCTCACGTTGGAGTTTCGGTATGTATGGAGGCTTTTGGCAAGGTCCCTGAGGAGATGCGAACCACCCTCGCCTGCACTCACCAATGGCGAGACACGGCTCATCGGCGGTTCAGTGGATACACTATATGTGCCGGGCCGCCATCGTCGAGTGTTCATGGAGGTATTGGCACTGTTCCTCGAAACGAATTGTTTCTTGGAGATCGCAACTCCGACAACTGTCCATCTCGTCGTCCCCCCTGGCGAACCTATACAGTTTGTTGATCACGTAAGTCTCCCAGCCCTCCCATATCCACTCGCTAACGACTCGTGCACGGATATGATATCATAGTGGTGGATATACCAACCCCCGTTCAATGCGTCGTTCGTGAGGCAGAAATGGGCCGAAGGCTTCGAAGTCGACACATTTCACACGTTCCACTGGGGCGAACGCCAGGAAGACGGAGTCTGGAGAGGGGACCATGGTCACGTCGCAGACGTGCGGCAGCTCTTAAAAGAGTCGGCGGACCGACAAGGCATCACGTTTCCTGTATATTAAACTGCACACTTAATAGCAAGTGCTGGCGTCGCGAGGGCGTTGGTATTTGGCCGAATCGACTACATATTCATAACTGAGCTCTTGAACGACAACCTTACATATAGGCTTGCATTTTCCAGGGCATTGCCCGTGGTGTAGTATATTACATTGCGACAGCTTGGATGTAACGACAAAGCTACAAAAGATAATTGCTGTAAAAACATCCAAAACTCGTTAGTAGTTACAGAGCAGCGATAAACGCGACAGATATGGATACCAATAAGTATTGCCCGACAGCGAGAAGATTCATTCTAGTATGAGACATGAAGGCGACCATGCAAGCACAACGAAAGCTCGAGTCCATGGTGGGGCATGAACCCGTCGCACCCAGATATTACAACATTAGTGAATGTCTCATTGGGCGTCGCAACGTCCGTGTAGTGAACCCGAGCACAAAGTGCATCCACCAGTGCCTCCCCTGAAATCTGCTGGCACCCGAACAGCTTGAGACTCGTCAACTGTGGGAGGCGCACGCGTACACCGCGCACGCTGTCCCCGACATTGGTCTTGATAGGTTCGGGTTTGAACAGTCGCACCACTTCGTTGGACATGTCCGATCCAACGATCAAGAATTGCTTCAGGTGCGTCAGTCTGTCAAATACCCATCTAAAATCCTTCGTGCGCATGTCAGAGAGATCCATGTTGAGGATCTCAAGAGGTGGATGGGACCGCGAGATGAGTTTCCGTAGACCCATGCCTGTGTGGTGGTCGCTTGAGGGGGACTGCGAGAAGTCATGAGCTTCATCATCACTGTCTCCTTCCTCTGTCATGTGGTACCCATGAAGAGAGAAGTCCACGTTGAGATGCCGAAGATATAGTTCTCGGAGTGAGGGAAGGTGTAGGTGCGACAGAACACTGCGCTGAATGCAGATGAGGACCATGTGGAGGGTGTGGAGCCGTGGGAGAGCGACGACGGGTGGTGAGGTGCTCAAGATGCCCTCCTCATGGCATGCTCCATGGAAGTAGAAGTGTTCGAGGTTGGGACACTGCGCAAGGAACCCGAGCAACTCTGGTGAACGCACGGGGTGCGTGAAGGAGCTCTCCGTGATATCGAGGGATGTAAATAGAAGTGGATTGATGAGGTCTGGGGAAGGGAGGCTGGACGCTGCGATCTTCATAGATACATGTCGGAATGTGTTTGTTCCGCATGAGAAGAAAATGTCGTCGTCGTCCCCGTCTCCATCGAACGGAACCTTCAGGCGCAGGTCGAGATGATGAAGGACTCGGCGAGGGGCAGATAGGGTGAGGTCGGATAGGCTGGTGTAGGCTGTGCGACCGTTGAAAGATATCTTGCAGACACGCCAGCGAGAAATGTGGGGAAGGAAGCAGGACATGATTGGAAGGAGACGCTCGAAATCTGCCAAGTCGACGTCGACGTCAAAGGGGAGCGGCGCTGAGCGGGCTATCCATAGCTGAGCTTGGGCTTGTATGGAGGAGATGGGGCGCCAGGTTTTGTTGACAGTAATTAGCTGCCATACCCTAGGTGACGCGATACATATTTCTTTCCACAGCTTACAGACCGTGGAGAGGATGAGCGGGTTAAACGGTCCGGCTGACCTGTTTGATGTAGCAAATATCTCGATCAGCAGTTCGGGAGGGAGAGAACATATTGAAGTTGTTGGGAGAGTAGGGGAGTATTTAGCGCTTGTATCGACTCCGTCCATTGACGATTATCGTCAGTCAGTTGAGGACCCACGCAAGGTTCCTGGACCAGAGTCACATCTGATTAATCGATTCTTCTGTGGCTGGTGGTGACAGTGGCTGCCTGCACTCCGCCTCCCGAGTCCCGACGTCAGCTGCTCCGGTACATACATACCTTCTGCGTCTTCAAGTCGCCCAACAATTCACAGCCATCTTAGTTCAAGAAGAAGGACTGGGTCTCCGTCGATAAGCCTGGACGCTGATGGTGTTGTATTAATGGAGCCCAGTGCCGGGCTATAAACCGAACCGCGAAGATTTCAGACAGACGTTCAAGAATTAACTTATATTGCCACTGTTCCTAGTATGCTCCTTTCGCTGATATTTACAGGCATTCCAGTGATAACCGTGCGACTGAACTCGTCGCGGTCGGTATTGAACCTCTCGCCTAGTCAAACCGTCGCTGCTCCGTCATGGTTTGCATACACTAATCTTGTCCCGACCTTGGAGGACCCTCCCTACTGACAGAAGTTTGTCAGTGGGGAAGGGCTCTCCAAGGTTGGAGAAGTCCTGCGGCACAAGTAGTTGCTCCTGCATCGGGTTGCAAGATTAGAATTAATACAGTCCGGATGATCCACCCAGCATATCCCCTATTCAGTTGCAGTGGTTAGAAGACGGTCCTCAGGCTATCGAAGGTATCGCTAGCTCCTGTCGCATATTACATATTCCAGGTGCAGCTCCCCAGTTTTCGCTACAATTACTGCATGGGGTGTACGTCGAGGCAGACCACTGGGCAAACGGAGTGAAGCAACCTGGTGTGGAGGTTCCGGAGGCGCCCTGGGAGGAGGGAAACTTGGTTCCAATAGCTTCAGGGGACCCAGTGCAGTCAGCTATCCTGCTAGCCCCAGTAATGGAGTCGGTTTGCGCTATGACATTGATATCACCAGGGCTAGCATCAGATCCAATTCTGAGCGATATCGTGATGGTTAGGCCTTGGAACCGCTGCGCGATGATACAGGAAGTTCTGACTCGCTGACTAAGCCCAAAACTGCACAGACAGTGGCTGGATTCAAACTCAATTCTGAACTCTAATTCCTCGTACACGCACGCCACCGTCGCGCTCAACGTTCCGCGCAACTTTCTTCAAGGTCACCCCCTTCAATTTTCATCATGCCAGGAGTAAGAGATATCAGGTGCGTTTAAAACCTTCTCGGTATAATACACCGAGGAAGCGATTGACCTTAATTCCCCTTGTAATCAGCGCAGAGGCTTTCATCACTGCATACGCCTCCCACCTCAAACGATCTGGCAAACTCGAGGTTCCAACATGGGTCGACCTCGTCAAAACAGGAGCTTACAAAGAGCTTGCACCATATGACCCAGACTGGTACTACGTCCGTGCAGGTAATAATCAAAGTATTGCAGCCTTGACGCTATCTCATCCGCCTGGAAACTGCAGCTGCTATTGCACGGCACATCTACCTCCGCAAAGACGTCGGCATTGGCGCATTGACAAAACTCCACGGCGGCCGCAACAGGCGCGGAAACCGCCCTTCACACCACGGTGATGCGTCCGCTTCTGTCCAACGGAAGGTCTGCCAATCGCTGGAGAAGATTGGCGTCCTCGAGCAGACCGACAACGGTGGTCGGAGAATCAGCCAGGACGGTCAGCGGGACTTGGACCGGATCGCAACGGCTGTCGTTGAGGCTGCGAAGGAAGAGGAAGACGAGGAGGAAGAGGAAGAGGAAGGTGAGGAAGAAGACGAGGAAGACGAGGAGTAAACGAGTCTTCCTATACATCACCCGCGTATCCCGTTTCCGTGCATGCTCTGCGCGTGGTCACTCATGGTTGTTTTTTTATGACGATACGGTATGATGCATGCATAACTCAAAAACATGGCATTTCGTTGCTCCTCTAATCGAATGCGTTGGTGACAATCAGCCGAATGGTTTAATCGGCCCCCATTGGATCTCACCACAGTCCTTGACCACTTGTCGTTCACGTTGCACGAATGAAGGCTGCAACGTTGTTGGGCGATTGACGTTTCCAGGTGCCCTGAGCGGAGATCACTTGCTCACGGGAACCATTACTGTGCACTTCCAATGGCTGAGACCCCGTCAACCACTCAGGTCTAAATTGATAGGCATCTGAGTCACTGAGCCAAGGTGGTGCCAGTCGGACCTTAGGTATAAGTACTTATTGTCCTTTGACTGCAGCAACATAGATCACAATCGATCCAACGAGGATCTCTCCCGTCTTCGTGCTTTCGAAGATGCCAATGTCGAACATTTTCTCGCCGTTCATAATGACTTTCGATTTCATTACGAACGAAGCCATATTATCTCGCCCGAAAAGGCACACCGAAGTCCTGAATATGATCGCAGGAGCCTGCACTATGGTTCACTCTCGTCCTGAGACAGACAGGGGAGTTCGTTGGACAATGTGGCATCAAAGTCCAAGGACCGAAGAATAGGGATGGTTTATTTAGCATATCAAAGTTTCCCAAGTTTTTTGGCGGGAGGTCGTCCGGAATTGTGATTGGATATGCATTCGGGGCTTCGGGCATTCAAAAAGTATCATTGATTATCGTCGAAGGGAACGAAGCTGGGATAATGCTTTACACGGAAATGTGAGCGACGTTAATGTTCCGTCTCCTTATTCACATCACTGCAGAGTATTCAAGAGGGACGTAAGAGACGCGCCAATTGGGTCGAAGGTCATTGGGAGGATCTGATATATATGGGGGGTACGGGTGAGTACAGCTTTATCAGTCCAGATCCTTGTAGAATATTACGGGCCGCGGCGCAGCGGCACACACATACTATGTCATCAATTTTCTTCTGTGGCTCCCAAGACGACGATATCGAAAATACCTCCGAGGGGGGTATTTTTTGCGTTCACCGCACCCCTTCGTTCATAGATCGCCACATCCAGAAACATAGAACTTCTGAAAACGAAGGCGGAGGGTTCCACGATGTGATTCTCGGCCATCCAAGAAACAGGTGAGTTCGTCAGAAAATGTAGCACGAGGTTCAGCCAAAGAATACGGTTGGCTGTAATTCCTCGACCCCAGGTCCTGTTTCCTTCTCAAGTTATCTGAGAGTGTTTCTCTTACTTACATAATCTTACTTTTTCTCTTATATAGCTCGTGAACTTCAAAAGTATGTACAGTAGTTGATCTTTCTCCCCAAGTAAGTGTCAACTCTACTGTGTGAATGGGAAGAAAGTTCGGCACGAAGTTCGTGATTTGCTTAGTTCCGAGCATTCTTCCCGTTCACGTTACTGATGGCATCGATGCATAACGTCTGGGCATGGTAAGCCTGCAGATTTTTCTTCATGATGTCAGACAGTCGTCACGATTAGTTGTGAATTGCCAACGACTCTAACGGACGTCATTAGAACGTCAATGTGAGATTAGATGTCATATCACCCTATCATCTTTCATACTCTCGCCCACTCGCCCAATTCGCTACCAGCATGCCCGTACAAGGAACCGTAAGCGACCTTCAAGCAGAGGTAGACAGACTGCGCCACGAGCTGCAGTCAATCACTGCAGAGAGCGACATCACTAGTCATGAAGAACACGTCACCATCTCCGACTACCTTCTCACAAGGTTGGCGCAACTTGGAGTGACGGTACGCTTTGTGTTCCACCGCGAAGGGAGAGTTGCTTCACAATAATCTCACCGCCAGTCTATCTTCGGAGTTCCCGGTGACTTCAACATGCGTATGTCTTCCTGTTGAATGTTTTTCACGGACGTCGCTCACACGGCATTTTCAGCGTTCTTGGTGCGCTGCAAGGCACTTCTACCCGTCCTCGGGCTATTGACATGTTCAACATCTAGGACTATGTAGAGGATCATCCTACCATTCAGTGGATTGGTAACTGGTATGTAGGCCTGACTGTATGAAAGAAGGTACAGGTTAACGTGACTGCAGTAACGAGCTCAACGCGGCGTATGCCGCTGACGGGTACGCAAGAGTCAAGGAGCATAGCATAGGGGTGGTCGTGACAACGTATTTCCGGCATAGCATGTTCTTGAAGCTTTTAGTAATGTCTCCCCAAGGTTTGGTGTCGGAGAACTGAGTGCCATTAACGGTATAGCGGGCGGTAAGTGCGACGTTATCTCTCCTATACATCGTGCCAACTTCATGTGTTTTCAAGCTTTTTCCGAGATGGTTCCCGTGTTGCATGTAGTCGGCCTCCCTAGCACTGCTCAGCTTGAAGCCAGGCCTTTGCTTCACCATACTCTGGGAGACGGAAGGTAAATAAAATGCCCTTGGAGAAGACACCATTGACGTTGTTGGACAGGTTCGACGCTTACACGAAGGCTGCGGAGCAGGTCACCATATCTCAGGCCATGCTGATGAATAAAGCTAATGCCGCCGCCGAAATTGATCGCATTCTCACTGATTGCATTACCCACGTGGGCTCCTCAGATTGTACATTCGTATAGAGAATTTAAGACCGTCCACAGGCGCGCCCAGTCTACCTGACCCTCCCGAGCAACATGGTCTCCGAGGAAATCCCGGCGAGACGACTAAAGGTTCCCCTTTCACGTGCGCCTCCAAAGAACCAGCAGGACGTAGAAGCTTTCGTATTGGATGAAATTGTAAAACTCGTTGACGAAGCAGGTAAAGATGTTATTATTCTTGTCGATGCCTGCGTCATTCGCCATGACGTGCGGGAGGAGGTGAAGCGAGTTGCTCACCGCAACCCGTTTCCCCGTGTACGCTGCGCCAATGGGCAAGGCTGCGGTCAGCGAGGAGTATGATTGTTATGGTGGCGTAAGTCGGTTCTAGCCCTCGTTCGTTCCCCCATTTACCTTCTTTCCTTCCAAGATATACATTGGATCCGTCAGTGACCCTGTGATCAAGGAGAAGGTCGAGAAAGCCAAGCTGATATTGTCCATCGGAGCTCTCAAATCTGATTTCAACACTGGGATGTTCACTTACAGAATCCCAACCAGCAACACTGTTGAGGTATTGTCTTTGGGTTCGAACTGAACGTTATTTCTGAGTGACCTCTGTAGCTGCATTCTAACTCCGCCCTCGTACAATATGCACAATTCCCAGGAATCGGAATGAAGCTTCTGCTACCAAAGCTGAGCGCTCGACTGAGAAAATACAAGGAAAGA
Organism: Melanogaster broomeanus; assembly: GCA_014904935.1. Classification (NCBI taxonomy): domain Eukaryota; kingdom Fungi; phylum Basidiomycota; class Agaricomycetes; order Boletales; family Melanogastraceae; genus Melanogaster; species Melanogaster broomeanus. The sequence goes on along the minus strand of MU123750.1, from coordinate 67,030 downwards.
TTTGGTGAACTAGTTGTTCCGAGACCCAGGCTAGAAGTTCCGAAGGAACGAGAAGATGTCATTACGCAGACTTACTTCTGGCCCCGTGTCGGAAAGTTCTTCAGAAGGCAAGATGTGATTGTGGCGGAGACAGGTAAGAATCTATGACGGGGGGAATATAGCTGCTAATGTTTAACTAGGGACGTCGAGCTTCGGTATCTTGGATGTTCCCTTACCAGATGAATCCGTGTTTTTGAGTCAGATGCTCTATGGCAGTATTGGATGGACTACTGGTAAGAAGCTCCAACATATTTCCTGGGACAACTCTAAGATTCGCCGTAGGAAGCACTCTGGGAGCGGCCCTCGCTGCCCGTGACAAAAAGCTAGGTCGAGTTATTCTCTTCATCGGCGACGGCAGTCTGTGAGTTATCTCAGAGGCTTGTTAGTTGGATCCTAAATGTATCGCACAGGCAGCTCACCGTCCAGGAGCTCTCCACTATAGTTCATCATAAGCTCACCCCTATCATTTTTTTGATCAATAACGAAGGTTACAACATTGAGAGAAACCTTCATGGCATGGAAAGGCAAGCCATTTTCCGTTCTCCTCGTAGCATCCAACCCTGACACGCAACAGAAAGTACAATGACATAGTGGACTGGTTAGTAACTGCATTCCAGGTGAGCCATCGGATATGCTAACGTGATGTACCTGTAGGAAATGGACGTCCCTTCTTACAACTCTCGGTGATCTCGAGGGCACGTTGTCGAAGTCCTACACTATCCGCGACAAGCGCGGGCTTGACAGGCTTCTCGATGACCCAGAATTCGCTAAAGCGGGTAAGATACAGCTCGTAGAGGTCGTCATGGACAAGTATGACACCCCGCGTGCGCTCAAGGCGGCTGCCGAGCTGTCGGCAAAGTTTATGGGGAAATCAGCAAAGTAGTTGTAATCTCTGCAAAGTGGGGTTGTAGGTTTTTGTCTTGTAAGTATGCATTCGTATGAGTAGTGGTTGCAATGCCATGTGAGGATGTGGATAGCGCTCTGAGTGCTACTCTCATAACTGAAGGTGGACATGGACAGGAGCTATTGTTCTTTTTTAGGTCAATGGTTTCAACCTCCACGTGACCGACGCGTTCCTCATCAGCGTACAGGCAACATTGTACCCCATTCTCCACGACTCGATCGAAATCACTGCCGACCTCAAAACGCTTGATTTCAATCTTCACAACAAGGCAGTGTTCTCGCTGTGCTACTATATTCTTGTCCACGCTCTTACCCGGTCTCCTGAGCGTTCGTGACTGCAACCTGCTATACGCATTTCGATTGTCTGTGCAAGATGGCCCACGATCATGATCAAATACCTCGCCGGCTGGGTAACTATTGGTTGGAAACGCGATTGGGGTCTGGATATTCTGGTTAGTCGCCCGTTCCTTCGTGCCAGTAGTGTACCCAACTTAAGCGGTCATAGGCTCGATCTTTCGGGCATACAACGTATTTAGTGGAGAGTATGTCGCACTGAAGGTACAAGATGTCAAACACGAATGCCCGACTAACCAATACGAGGAATACATCTACCCATTGCTCCAAGGCGGAGAAGGCATGCCTAGGTTGTTCGCCTCTGGTGTGCAAGGGAAATGGCATTATCTCGTCATCAGTCTCCTCGGGCTAAGTCTCGACAACATCTACCGAAATAACGGAAAGAAAACCCTGGACTTGCGGAGTGTCTGCTCGATTGCTATCCAAGTGGTATTGAAGCACCACCTTGTTTCACGGACGTATATTCTGACCAGATTTGGATACAGATATCGCGCCTCCAAACTATGCACAACCGGGAGGTTCTACATCGAGATATTCAACTCGGCAACTGTGTGATTGGTCTTACCCCCAACGAAACCATGATCTATATGATCGATTTTGGATTTTCCAAGCGATATGTCGATGCTGTGACGCGTCGGCACATTCCTGACTCCAAACTTAAGAGGGATTTCCTTGGAAACTACTGGTTCACGTCGGTTGGTGTCCACTGTAAAGGCAAGGGTTAGTATCATAGATTTTTCTGATAATGGATGCACATCCCCATGACTTATACCGCAGTTCCCTCCCGTCGGGACGACCTTGAAGCCGCGGCACTGATGTTCATACATCTCCTCACACCAGGAGGCCTTCCATGGACTCGCGACGGTGTCCCCAAAACAGACACACATCATATGCGGATAAAGCGTGCAAAAGAGTCTGCCCGCCCAGAGGACCTGTGCCGTGGGATGCCCTCAGAGTTTGAGGAATTCCTCAGGTACTGTCGGCGGTTGAAGTTTGCTGAGCGCCCTGATTATACGCAATGGATAAACGAGTTCCGAGAACTTGCTCGTGAGAACGGGTTCACGAACATCGATAAATTTATCTGGCCGCCGCCGCCCCAACAGGTATGTGCCCCTAGTATAGTTCTAGTTCGTTTCGGTGGATTGAATACCATCCGCAGGCGAAACCAAACCACTTACAACGAGCACCCCAACGCGCTGCCGTAACTAAATCAGAGATGGAGGATGTACTACAGGATCTAGCCAAACTACGACTTAATAATCGGCCGGCTCTAACGGATCAGACCAACGTACCCATCGATGCACAGGCAGCTGCACAAGCGGGCAAGCCGGAAGCCACAAAAAGCGAGAACAGCAGCGATTCATCGATTGGCCGTCCGGCTCAATTACCGCCGAAAAACCTGCCACCTCGCACACCTGTACGCATCAAGAAAGCAACCCGCCTCTTTGTGCTCCAACGTCGCGGTGTTGGACGCAACAGACAATGCTACTCTCTCGAAGGTTGTAGCAGAGTTCACCACATTCCTAAAGGAGACCGGATCTTCGAAGACGCTTACCAGAGAAGGTTTCTCGTTCTTGGACGCCTTGCTCAAGCAATTAGACAACCCAGTCCGTTTTCGTGGAACCGATGCGGACATCACGAACTCGAAGTACGGAGCAGGAGAAGCCTGCTGGGCCACAGCCTGCGCATGTGAAGTTGAATCTGGTTGCAAGGCTGAAGCGAGACGTAGCGACGGCGCATGATAACAAAGCGCTCGCTCAAATGGTGGCGGATTTCGGAGCTGTGACAAACAGGAGCAATGGCCGGACGATCACAAAAGATGGTTTTGCTTTCCTGGAGGGCCTGGCAGCCCGACTGCAGGCACTCAATTAGTCTTCCGTTGGTTTCAACATCGCGCCCAACACGGCCCCCTCCAAAGGCCATACTAATGCTCGTCTGCCCTCACACAAACTAAGCAGATCTGGCGTTAGCAATGCAACTGCATCATATCATCGTCGAAACAATCATAGCTTTCCATCCAACTACCCTGTAACTCACTGTCCCCCCATTCCCATCAAACTCTTCCTTATCTACCCCAAACTTTCTATCAGAGTCACCCTGCATCGCCGGGAAACCTAGTAGGCAATATATAGACACCAAGATACCAAATGTTGGCACAATAAGTCTAGCTGTCCACCATATTTCATACTTTGGGGATCATATTATTTTCTCATCAGAAGTCATGTAATTTCGGTTACTCAATTTCGGTTTTCACAGTGTCACGTGAAATCCTGCCGAATCCGGTCATATACGACCCTGTTTTTCCCCCAATAAATTCAACTTCCACTTCCTCTAAGATACCTTCGTCTTTTCCTGGTTCTCTCTTTTTTCTTGGATAGACTAGACTGGAAGCCCTTTTGACGACCGATACGACGAACATGAGCGTCAAATCACAGGCCGGCGTGACGACCGTTGAACAGAATGAGGTTATTATTCCCGACCTCTCTATCAAGGACTTGCTCAGCGCGATCCCGTAAGTTAGAGCTGCATGTCCATTGACATTAACTGAATATAGTAAATCGAATGTACAGACCACACTGTTTCAAGCGGTCGGCGCTACGCTCCTCGCTCTACATGTAAAGTGTTTTCGCTCTCCTCGCCAGTTCAATACTGACGCGAAATTTTCGCGACAGCGCATGGGATTGCATCGTGATCGGTGGTATCTATAAGGCGACGACGTTCCTTGATTCTTTCATCAATCCTGAGTTGCTCAGTCTTCCCCATCCCGTTCTCTACCCCATGGCTCGCGTTTCGTTGTGGTCCCTATACGGCTTTTGGAGTGGTCTTTTCGCAACTGGCCTCTGGGTTATAGCCCACGAGTGCGGCCATCAGGCATTCTCCGAGTCCAAGTTTATTAACAACACCGTGGGTTGGGTGCTCCACTCTGCGTACGTGACTTGCTTTTTTTTTTTTTTTCTCAGCTCTCCATCACGTGACTAACTCGGTCATTCCATTTTAAAAATTTCCAGATTGGGTGTTCCATATCACTCATGGAGAATCACGCACGCAAAACACCATGCCTCGACGAGCCACCTGACTCAAGACCAGGTCTTTGTTCCCAAGACTCGTTCGCAACTTGGCTTGCCTCAGTTCAACCCTACCAAAGAGAACCTCCTTGGTTCGAGCGTCAGCAATGAGGTTATGAAGGAGCTAAAGGAGGCACTTGGTGACTCCCCGATTGGTGCTGCCTTGGGTTCTGCCTCCTATCTTGTTCGTATCCAAACGAGACCAATGTATTCACACTGTGTTGACACTTCGTTCAGCTTGGTGGATGGCCCGCATATATGATTCGCAATGCCTCTGGACAGAAGCGATACCCTTCGGGCAGTAACCGTACGTGATCTCAATCGTTTGTCGAACATACATTGAATCCAAGCAGACTTCAACCCTAACGCGGTCATGTTTGCGCCCCATCAACGTGGTGCTGTCATCCTGTCTGACGTAGGAATTTTGCTTTGGCTGACTGGGGTCGTGGGATCTATCTACTCGTTCGGCTTCCTGACTGTCTTCCGCACCTACCTCGTCCCTTACCTTTGGTGAATCTCTATCGGTTTTCTCTCGTCGCCAATTTTCTCATTAACATTTCAGGGTCAACCACTGGTTGGTGTTGATCACGTTCCTTCAACACACCGACCCCCTACTTCCCCACTACCGTGCTTCTGAGTTCACCTTCCCTCGTGGTGCTCTCTCTACCCTCGATCGCAACCTTCTTGGTGATTGTGGTAAAATCATGGGGTGGATTGGTGCCCACGCGACTAATGGTATTTCGGAGACGCATGTTGTGCACCACGTTTCCAGCAAGATCCCTCACTACAACGCGTAAGAGTTTTTCTACTGCTGTCCCTCACGATACTGACTAGGCTTGTAGATGGGAGGCTTCTGATGCTCTCCGTAAGCGTCTGGAGCAGGCTGGCATCGTTCTCCAGGGTGCACCTGGTGGATGGGGTGAGGTATACCGTGTCTTCAAGGCCTGCAAGGTACTATCTATTCATCCTGTTCATTGATGTGATCGCTGATCAGTCTTATCAGTTTATCGAGGATGAAGGTGACATTGTCTTCTACAAAAACGCCTTCGGTCTAGCTGACCAGCAGGCCCAAGCTCACCGATGGTCACGCTAGCGACTCTGGTGTGGAGATCGACAAGCTCTAGATGGGCAGATATCATGTCTTCATCTGACTTTAACGTCCTAGAATTTAAATACCTAGCGTGTAGATCTTATGCCCTGTTTACACGTTATTTAGAGAGCCTTCGCTACATGGTTCTGGTAATCTTAATGAAGGCAATTTTGTCATCGCATCGTGCATTTTAGTGCAGTGATGGATATGATACGCTCGTGCCGACGTCAACGCATGCCAATGCCTACTGGGTCATTGGCAATTTCGCAAGGGCAAGGGACTGATTATTAAGCAGAGCAACTATGAACAAAGTCGACCTGAATTGTAAGAAATGTCCAGATGGATGATCTACATAACGGGCAGACATCAAGTGGTTCTCAGTTGCTATTGAACTTGCCCACCCAGGGTTGGCCATTCTTGTTGGACAAGCCACTCTGGCTCCCTCTACCAATGTAAGTAAAGATATTCACGCCCGCAGAATTATACATGTGCAAGGTAGCCGTCTGAGTGCCAAATGTGAGCCGGTAGGTGCCATTGAGCGCTGTGGCAACACTGGCAGGGATGACCGGTCCCACATAAGAACCTGCGCCCCTGCCGGTGCAAGGTCCGTTGCCCAGAATGTGGTCGATACCAAAATAGAGCACTTCGGAGACAGCCCCTACTTGCAAGACACCCCTTGCAGCAACCGTATTACGCTTGAGGCGGCGCTCGACCTCTCTGACATCAGAGGCCAAGGTGGCGTCCTGAGATTTGGGGTTGATGGGCTGCTTAGAGAAGTCTTTGGAGCCTGTATATTGGTCAGATGCTGCTGCTTCGTCGATACACGCGGGAAACACCAACCTGGTTTGACCATGATATGGTGAGCTGTGTTCGGCAACGTCGATGCCTGACGGCGGACGCTGACGCGGGCCCTAAAAAAGGGGTTGGGGGTTAGCTCATGTGCATGTCAAAAGACGAGAGAGGTCAGGGATGCGGCTTACCTTCGGATACGGGAACGTGATTGTCGTTGAGGTGGATCTGCTCCGACTTAAATACCCCTCCGTCTGCGTCTCCAGAAGAGCACGCACGGGGCCTGGACTGCCCTGAAGCGCCGTTCCAGACATCTGGGCAGCCCTATCGCGAACTCGCGAGTTTGACAATGAGTTGATATTGAATCAATGGAGATGCAGGCGTGCCCAGTGTATGGTATTCAGGATCCCGCAGTTAACTGCTGGTGGAATTCAGATGATGGTTTACCGCAGACAACTCAGGTGAAATTCAGAATCGTATCTGAGCAAGCCTTGAAACAAGTGGGAATGGCACCAGTTATTGTGTACACAAAGTCGAAAGGTCGGCACACGAGAAGTATTGGCGATCCTGTGCCGAGTTGACATAATACCGTTGCTTGGGGAGGATGGACGCGCTGGTCGCCCCTCGGTAGGTCGAGTCCGGTTGCGAAGAATGTGGGTGGAGACCCACCTCAAAGAGTCGTTTGCGTGGAAGTATCCGCCAGTCTTCGTTTGGAAACCAAGATCGACAGAAAAAAAACATCGGGATACACACCGAACGATTCTCGAACGCCCCACAGAGTACGCAGGAGTATGCTTGAAGGAATGAAGAAACCAAAAGCGGTGGATCTCATTATATCTGGAAACAGCCACACGATAAATTGCCTGCAACGAAGTCTCCCAACTGTAGAGGTAGGCAGAACCAGTACAACCATTGCGATTCACGAAAGGAAGGCCTCCATACGACGCAGTCAGACTGAAGTAGGCGACCAAGATGTAGCGGGGTTCAAACGTTCACACGTGGGCCTGTGAGGAACAACCGACGAGGTCACATCATGCACGGTGGGTCTGTATGTCTATTCTGACAAGGACATAAACCTGTGTGTCGTGGGTGGCAGGGATAAGTCAAGGACGGATCGATCGAAAGAAGTCGTCAATGCGTCAGTGGAGGGAATGGGCGATGGCCCGTGGTGAGAAGCAGTGATTTGGCTTCCATAGGTGCCCAGACTCTGAGTGCTGTGAATCGAGATTCTCGCTCTGTTTCTGAGAGAGGACGTGGCAGAGCGAGCTCATCTCGACTGCGGCATGGTGTGTATTGCGATATCATGGACGATACATCGATCGGCAGCATTGCGCTATCAGTACTATACAGTTGTGTTGTGGTGAAACTCGAGTTTACAACTCCTGTCAGGTTTGCAACTCCGGTCCAATGATGGTATCCAAGCTCTGTCACCTACGCACACATCAGGATCATAAACCAATGTTCATGTAAATTATAAATATTGACGACACAGATACTACATTTTTATCAGGCGGCAGTGTATTGTACGCCTTCACCGATTATGTATATGGGCCGAGCCAACCAATGAGCGCCAGCATTGGGCCTGGGCATTCAGTACTTGGCCTGAGATGTCGACGCACAACGCTCGCTCCCTATAATAGCACGTCCCCTCAATAAATCCTACTTCACTGTGCAAGAACTGGATGCTTGCCACTACGTGACTGAAGCACAAGATGATAACCACAGCCCTCACAGAGCTCCTCCGGATACGTGTGTGCGTGCCATTCTCAGCCGATCCTGTTGTTCACTAGTAGGAACTCATCGTGCGCACCCTTCTTAGACCGGTGGTTCAAGGTGGAATGCAATGGTATGGACTGGGACTCTGAGTCTCGCATGATTGCAGGAGAACCTTGCTCAGGTCTTTACAGGGTTGGAAAGCCTCCACTCGTCGCCGCCGTCTCCAATGCAGGCGGTCTTGGTAAGTAGTTGTAGCCCGCACATCATGTGCCCCACTAATTCCGCGTGGCCAGGAATCCTGACTGCCCTCACCCAGCCCAGCCCTGACACCTTACGCATTGCCATCCGTGAAACCAAAGCAGCCACTGACAAGCCCTTTGGTGTCAATATTACCCTCCTTCCCACCATTAACCCCCCAGATTACGAGGGTTACGCCCGTGCTGCAGTCGAGGAGGGCGTTCGCATCTTCGAGACTGCTGGGAATAACCGTAGGTATCTTTCGCTCGCAGGTCTTCTAGCCCTGACATTTAAGTTGCAGCCGGCCAGCTTATCAAGTTTTTCAAGTCACAGGGATGTATCGTACTCCATAAATGCACGACCATAAGACATGCAAAGGTTGGAACCTTTCTGTATTCTCTTGCCGTGTCGTCCTCATAAAATAATTAATGATCCAGTCGGCGGAACGTATGGGCGTTGATGTGATCAGTATTGATGGATTCGAATGTATGCCTAGTTTTCTTGATGTTAGCGCAAGAATCTGATCTCGTGAAGGCGCCGGTTACCCAGGAGAGGAAGACATCAGTGGTCTCGTATTGGTGAGTGCTCTGGCCGTCTCTCACAGCCCGAGGTTTATCCCATAACATTGTATACTTAGTTGGCCAGATCAGCACAGGAGCTGAATATTCCGTACATTGCATCTGGAGGTTTTGCTGATGGTCGCTGGCTTGGCGGCTGCCATTGCTCTCGGTGCGGCGGTAAGCACAGCAACCTTCTATCACACCGTTTAAACTGCTAAGCCGCTTCGGACAGGGCATAAATATGGGTAGAGTGCCATCGCAGCTGTGTGTGCGTGGCGACATTCTGACTGACACTGCTACAGGCACACGCTTCATGTGTACAGTGGAGAGGTGTGTCTGCGCTCGTCCTTCTCCGTCTAGCCAATTTATTAAAGTTACACAGCCCAATTCACCACAACATCAAAGAGACAATCGTCGCATCCACCGAACAAGATACCATCCACATCTTCCGTACACTCAACAACACTGCGCGAGTGTTCAAAAACGCAGTCTCAAAGCAAGTCGTTGCACTTGAGCGGAGACCGGGAGGTGCACAATTCGCTGACCTACGCGACCTCGTGTCAGGTGTGAGGGGTGAGGTTGTCTATGAGAGCGGAGACCCAGATTATGGTATCTGGAGTGCTGGTATTGCAATCGGTCTGATCAAAGATATACCCACATGTGAGGTGCTACTGAGAAGAATCGAGGGGCAGGCGGAGGAGATCATCGAGGGCATGAGGAAGCAGATCAAACCCATGGCAAAGCTATAGGAATGAGATACCTCCCTGACATGTACGGGACGCTCGCGTACGGACATCGGATATAACAATGCACCAGATCTTTGTTCACTATGGATGTCATTAGTACGTCACTCATCTACTTTTACTCATCTTCCTCCTGCATGATGCGCTGAACTTCATCCTTCCAAATTCTGAGAACACCATAATGTCTCGACCTTCACTCAGGCTCAGTGCCTCTATGAGGACCATGTTGTGCTGGAATGCGGGCGCGTTGCGTGTGGCAGACGGGTGTAGCGGGGAGTCTATCACTCGGATTTGTGAGAGTTCGTATCTGACCGTCGCGTTTCCGTTTTCCGAATCACCTCCACCACCTGCCTTGACTAGAAGCGCGTGGAGTTCTGCGTAAGTAAACAGTAGAGGATCTGTGCGTGGAGCGCAAGGGTTGAAGTCAAGAACGTGCCCTCGTGAGAGATCGCGGGTGAGTAGCAGATTAAAGACATCAGTGTCGATGATGTGGGCATCAAGTTAGCCACGCTGAGGTCCACACAAAAACCGAGGAGTGTCATTGCTCGGTATCTCTCGACTTCGGTAGATAGAGTACCACTTCCTAAGCACGACTCAAGATCGTATGATAGTGATAAGGTCATACTAGCCTCGTGATGAAACCAGACGACCTCAGCACAAGGTAAACATCTGCGGGAGACGTGCAGTTGAGCGGGAAGGAGGGTGGTAAGACCCATGCCGCATCCTATTTCATAATATATAGGTGAATGAGTTAAAAGGGTTAGGGAGTCTGCGCACACCCGTTCAATTTGGGGAAGACGGCTTTGAAAATTTTCAATGGCACGCCGTATGCCCACATCTAGTTCAGGAAACGGGACATGTTCAGGCGCGGATTCTGAACGTCTGTTCCGTTGCTCTCATCGTCTGACAGTGTGCTCTCTGCTGGTCTGTGACAAGAAGATCTTTGAGTGGTCGTGTGTAGAGTCTGTAAGCGACAAACCAACACGTGTTCAGGTCCTTCTGGTACCTATACACCATCTGACTCCAGGTAATTTTTAAATGACCGATCCAGCGGTTTCATTGTGGCTGACGCGGTGCCTAAAAAGGGGGTTGCAGGTTTAGTTTGTGTGCATGTCAAGGGCGAGAGAGGTCAAGAATGCAGCTTAGCTTCGGATACGGGATCGTGATCGTCGCTGAGATGGATTTGCTCCGACTTAAATACCCCTCGTCTGCTTATTCGAAGACCGTGAACGGGGTCTGATCTGTCCTGAAGCGCTGTTCCAGGCATCTGGGAAGTCCCAATCACGAACGAGCGGGTTTGAATCACTGGAAGTGCAACCAGCACGGTGTATAATATTCAGCATCCGGCATCACCTGCTGCGGGGACGATGGTTTACCGCCTACAACTCAGGTGAAATTCGGAATCGTACCTGAGCAATCTTTGAAACAAGTGAGAATGGCATCAGTTATTGTGTGCACAAACTCACAGGCCGGCACACGAGGAGTGTATTGGCGATCCTGTTCTGAGTTGGCAGAATGCCATTGCCAGGGGAGGAATGGGATGCGCTGGTTGTCCTCTCGTGTAGGTCTCCGATTGCGAAGAAGGTGGGTGGCATGCATGCGACCTTGACGCGTGTAGAAACTCACCTCAGAGTCATCTGCGTGGAAGTATCCGTCAGTCTTGGTTGGGAAAAACTAAATCACGCGGGTTTAACTTGGTAAACTGCTTCGCTCGACAGGGCATAAATATGGGTGAGTGCCGTCGCGGCCGTGCGTTTGCGACATTCTGACGACACGTTACAGGCACACGCTTCATGTGTACAGTCGAGAGGTATGCCTGCACACTCCTTCTTTCTCCCTCAAGTCAACTTATTAAAGTTACGCAGCCCAATCCACCACAACATCAAGAGACAATCGTCGCATCCACCGAACAAGATACGATCCACATCTTCCGCACACTCAACAACACTGCGCGAGTGTTCAAAAACGCAGTGTCAAAGCAAGTCGTTGCACTTGAACGGAGACCGGGAGGTGCACAATTCGCTGACCTACGCGACCTCGTGTCCGGCGTGAGGGGTGAAGTTGTCTATGAGAACGGAGACCCAGATTATGGTATCTGGAGCGCTGGTATTGCAATCGGTCTGATCAAAGATATACCCACATGTGAGTTCTACTGAGAAGAATCGAGAGGGCAGGCGGAGGAGATCATCGAGGGCATGAGGAAGCAGATTAAACCCATGGCAAAGCTATAGGAATGAGATACCTCCCTGACATGTACGGGACGCTCGCGTACGGACATCGGATATAACAATGCACCAGATCTTTGTTCACTATGGATGTCATTAGTACGTCACTCATCTACTTTTACTCATCTTCCTCCTGCATGGTGCGCTGAACTTCATCCTTCCAAATTCTGAGAACACCATAATGTCTCGACCTTCACTCAGGCTCAGTGCCTCTATGAGGACCATGTTATGCTGGAATGCGGGCGCGTTGCGTGTGGCAGCCGGGTGTAGCGAGGAGTCTATCACTCGGATTTGTGGGAGTTCGTATCTGACCGTCGCGTTTCCGTTTTCCGAATCACTTCCACCACCTGCCTTGACTAGAAGCGCGTGAGTTCTGCGTAAGTAAACAGCGTGACGTGCCCTCGTGAGAGATCGCG
>MU123750.1:27385-52981 GCA_014904935.1 Melanogaster broomeanus | reverse complement strand
GGTGGACAGAAAACAAAATATCGGGATACACATACTGAACGATTCTCGAACGCCTCACGGAGTACGCAGGAGTATGGAAAGCCGGACGGTCGGGAAACAGCTGTAAGATAAATTACCTGCAATGAAGTATCCGAGTCTCCCAATTGGAGAGGTAGGCAGAACTAGTAAACCTGTTGCGATTCACGAATCACGAAAGAAAGGCCCCACACGACGCAATCAGACTGAAGTAGGCGACCAAGATGCATTGGAGTTTTTCAACGTTCACAGCTGCGGGTGAGGAACAACAATCGACGATAATGGTGACAGTTTTCTTCGACGGAGTCGGCGGTTGCACCGAACCTTGTCACCGGTCCGCATACTATTTCGTGGTTCAGAGGCCAAGAGTCGATAAATCTGATTCTATATCCCGGTGAGCGCGGCAGTGTAATTTATTGTGATATCCGTCAATCTCCTGCAGCCGTAGGCAGATGCTGAGTTACTAGTTAGTAGGAAGACGGTCGTTCCTACTCTATCTAATTAGAAGCTCTCTCACCTGTGTCGTACTACATAGTAAACATATCCGTAGTGACTAGTGACCCGCAAACCCTCATGTGTTGGGCCACTGGTAGTTCTGGATCCAATTTCGAAGTCCCGAGTTGTGGGATTTTTGGCAGCTTCCCGGCACAGTGGGCCGCCATTTTGCCATCACCGACTTATGTTACGTGTATAAGCGGATATCACATGCCGAGCTAACCTTCAAATAGTTGGCATGAGTGTCCAGACATCCACGCACAACGCTGTAGTCGCTACAGTAGCACGTCCCCTCAACAAACGTACTTCAAGAATCAGTGCTTGCCACTGCGTGACCGAAACACAAGATGATAACCACAGCCCTAACAGAGCTCCTTCGGATACGTGTGTGCGTGCCATTCTCAGCCGATCCGGTTCTTCACTAGTACTAAGTAGGTACTCATTGTACACCCTGCTTAGACCGGTCGTTCAAGGTGGAATGCAATGGTACGGACTCGGACTTCGAGTTTCTCACCATTCCAAGAGAACCCTGCTCAGGTCTTCACAGGGTTGGAAAGCCTCCACTCGTCGCCGCCGTCTCTAACGCAGGCGTCTTGGTAAGTAGTTGTAGCCGCTCATCATGTCCCCACAATTCCGCGGACCAGGAATCCTGACTGCCCTCACCCAGCCCAGCCCCGACGCCTTACGCACTGCTATCCGTGAAACCAAAGCAGCCACTGACAAGCCTTTTTGTGTCAATATTACCCTCCTTCCAACAATTAACCCCCCAGATTACGAGGTTACGCCCGTGCTGCAGTCGAGGAGGGCGTTCGGATCTTCGAGACTGCTGGGAACAACCGTATATTTCACTCGCGAGTGTTCCAGCTCTGACATTAGGTTGCAGCTGGCCAGCTTATCAGGTTTTTCAAGTCACAGGGATGTATCGTACTCCATAAATGCACGACCATAAGACATGCAAAGGTTGGAACCTTTTTGTATTCTCTTCCCGTGTCGTCCTCATAAGATAATTAAATCCAGTCGGCGGAACGTATGGGCGTTGATGTGATCAGTATTGACGGATTCGAATGTATGCCTAGTTTTCTTGATGTTAGCGCAAGAATCTGATCTCGTGAAGGCGCTGGTTACCCAGGAGAGGAAGACATCAGGTGGTCTCGTATTGGTGTGAGTGCTCTGACCGTCTCTCACAGCCCGAGGTTTATCCCATAACATTGTATACTTAGTTGGCCAGATCAGCACAGAGCTGACTGTTCCGTACATTGCATCTGGAGGTTTTGCTGATGGTCGTGGCTTGGCGGCTGCCATTGCTTCTCGGTGCGGCGGTAAGCAGCAACCTTCTATCACACCGTTTAAACTGCTAACCACTCGTTTGCACAGGGTATAAATATGGGTGAGTGTCGTCGCACCTGTGCGTGCGTTGCGACATTCTGACGACACGTTACAGGCACACGCTTCATGTGTACAGTCGAGAGGTATGCCTGCACACTCCTTCTTTCTCCCTCAAGTCAACTTATTAAAGTTACGCAGCCCAATCCACCACAACATCAAGGAGACAATCGTCGCATCCACCGAACAAGATACGATCCACATCTTCGCACACTCAACAACACTGCGCGAGTGTTCAAAAACCAGTGTGCAAAGCAAGTCGTTGCACTTGACGGAGACCGGGAGGTGCACAATTCGCTGACCTACGCGACCTCGTGTCAGGTGTAGAGGTAAATTGTTTATGAGAACACTTAGACCAAGTTATATCTCTCTCTTTGGTGGGTGGCATGCATGCGACCTTGACGCGTGTAGAAACTCACCTCAGAGTCATCTGCGTGGAAGTATCCGTCAGTCTTGGTTGGGAAAAACTAAGGTGGACAGAAAACAAAATATCGGGATACACATACTGAACGATTCTCGAACGCCTCACGGAGTACGCAGGAGTATGGAAAGCCGGACGGTCGCGGAAACACCTGTAAGATAAATTACCTGCAATGAAGTATCCGAGTCTCCCAATTGGAGAGGTAGGCAGAACTAGTAAACCTGTTGCGATTCACGAAAGAAAGGCCCCACACGACGCAATCAGACTGAAGTAGGCGACCAAGATGCATTGGAGTTTTACAACGTTCACAGCTGCGGATGAGGAACAACAATCCACGATGTCGCACGGTGACAGCTTTTCTTCGATGGAGTCGGCGGTTGCACCGAACCTTGTCACCGGTTCCGCATACTATATTCGTGGTTCAGAGGCCAAGAGTCGATAAATCTGATTCTATATCCCGGTGAGCGCGGCAGTGTAATTTATTGTGATATTCCGTCAATCTCCTGCAGCCGTAGGCAGATGCTGAGTTACTAGTTAGTAGGAAGACTGGTCGTTCCTACTCTATCTATTAGAGCTCTCTCACCTGTGTCGTACTACATAGTAAACATATCCGTAGTGACTAGTGACCCGCAAACCCTCATGCGTTGGGCACTGTTCTGGATCCAATTCGAAGTCCCGAGTTGTGGGATTTTTGGCAGCTTCCCGGCACAGTGGCGCCATTGCATCACGACTTATGTTACATGTATAAGCGGATATCACATGCCGAGCTAACCTTCAAATAGTTGATTGGCATGAGTGTCCAGACATCCACGCACAACGCTAGTTCGCTACAGTAGCACGTCCCCTCAACAAACGTACTTCAAGAATCGGTGCTTGCCACTGCGTGACCGAAACACAAGATGATAACCACAGCCCTAACAGAGCTCCTTCGGATACGTGTGTGCGTGCCATTCTCAGCCGATCCGGTATTCTTCACTAGTACTAAGTAGGTACTCATTGTACACCCTGCTTAGACCGGTCGTTCAAGGTGGAATGCAATGGTACGGACTCGGACTTCGAGTTTCTCACCATTCCAAGAGAACCCTGCTCAGGTCTTCACAGGGTTGGAAAGCCTCCACTCGTCGCCGCCGTCTCTAACGCAGGCGGTCTTGGTAAGTAGTTGTAGCCCGCTCATCATGTGCCCCACTAATTCCGCGTGACCAGGAATCCTGACTGCCCTCACCCAGCCCAGCCCCGACGCCTTACGCACTGCTATCCGTGAAACCAAAGCAGCCACTGACAAGCCCTTTGGTGTCAATATTACCCTCCTTCCAACAATTAACCCCCCAGATTACGAGGGTTATGCTCGTGCTGCAATCGAGGAGGGCGTTCGGATCTTCGAGACTGCTGGGAACAACCGTAGGTATCTTTCGCTCGCGAGTGTTCTAGCTCTGACATTAGGTTGCAGCTGGCCAGCTTATCAGGTTTTTCAAGTCACAGGGATGTATCGTACTCCATAAATGCACGACCATAAGACATGCAAAGGTTGGAGCCTCTCTGTATTCTCTTTCCATGACGTGCTCATAGGATAAATTGTATCCAGTCTGCGGAACGTATGGGCGTTGATGTCATCAGTATTGACGGTTTTGAATGTATGTCTAGTTTTCTTGATGTTAGCGGCAAGAATCTGATCTCGCGAAGGTGCCGGTCATCCAGGAGAGGAAGACATCGGTGGTCTCGTATTGGTGAGTGCTCTGATCGTCTATCACCGCCGAGTTTGCCCGATAACATTGTATACTTAGTTGGCCAGATCAGCGCAGGAGCTGACTGTTCCGTACATTGCGTCTGGAGGTTTTGCTGATGGTCGTGGCTTGGCGGCTGCCATTGCTCTCGGTGCGGCGGTAAGCACAGCAACCTTCTATCACACCGTTTAAACTGCTAAGCCGCTTCGTTTGGACAGGGTATAAATATGGGTGAGTGCTGTCGCAGCTGTGCGTGCGTTGGGACATTCTGACGACATGCTACAGGCACGCGCTTCATGTGCACAGTCGAGAGGTGTGTCTGCACTCGTCTTTATCCATTCTAGTCAACTTATTAAAGCTACGCAGCCCAATCCATCACAACATCAAGGAGACAATCGTCTCATCCACCGAACAGGATACCATCCACATCTTCCGCACACTCAACAACACTGCGCGAGTGTTCAAAAACGCAGTGTCAAAGCAAGTCGTTGCACTTGAGCGGAGACCGGGAGGTGCGCAATTCGCTGACCTTCGTGACCTCGTGTCAGGTGTGAGGGGTAAAGTTGTCTATGAGAGCGGAGACCCAGATTATGGTATCTGGAGCGCTGGTATTGCAATCGGTCTGATCAAAGATATACCCACGTGTGAGGTTCTACTGAGAAGAATCGAGAGGCAGGCGGAGGAGATTATCGAGGGCATGAGGAAGCAGATCAAACCCACGGCCAAGCTATAGGAATGGGATACTCCCTGACATGTACGGAACGCTCGCGTAAAGTACATTAGATATAATAACGCACCAGATCTTTGTTCGCTTTGGATGTCATTAGTAGTACACCACCGCATCTACTTTTACTCATCTTCCGGCATGGCGCGCTGAACTTCATCGTTCAAAATGCTGAGAACACCGTTATGTCTCGGCCGTCACTCAGGCTCCGCGCCCCTATGGGGACCAAATTGTGCTAGAATGCGGGCGCGTTATGTGTAGCAGCCGGGTATAGCGGGAGTCTATCACTCGGGTTTCTGGGAGTTCGGACTCGGAGCTGACCGATGGCAGCGATTCATCGATTGCCCGTCCGACCCAATACACGTGCCTGTACGCATCAAGAAAGCAACCCGCCTCTTTGTGCTCCAACGTGCGGTGTTGGACGCAACCGATAATGCTACTCTCTCGAAGGTTGTAGCAGAGTTTACCACATTCCTGAAGGAGTCCGGATCTTCGAAGGCTTACCAGACAGGGATTATCTTCTTGGACGCCTTGTTCAAGCAATCAACCGATCCGTCCGTTTTCGTGGTACCGATGCGGACATCACGAACTCGAAGCACGGAGCAGGAGAAGCCTGCTAAGCCACAGCCTGCGCATGTGAAGTTGGATTCGGTTGCAACACTGAAGCGGGACGTAGTAGTAGCCCACCGGGCCACTAGTGGTGAATTTCGTAACGCGACCCCCAGGAACTGCATCTGCTAATCGACGCTTGAGTGGATGGATATTATAATCTTCCTAAATGGGGTACAATGATCGAGACTAAGCCCAAACAAAAAAGTTACTGTAATTCGCTGCAACTTCGTGTTTTGCAACTTATAAACTGTCTCTGACTGTATCATACATATGTCATGGAGTTTCGGTTCACAGCCGAATCTGGCTCGAAGACACTGTTGTCTCCCGAATAAAACGACTTTCCTTCCACCTCCTCAAAGATACCTTCGTCTTTTCCTGGTTCTCTCTTTTTTCCTGGATAGCTAGATAGACTGGAAGCCCATTTGACTATCGACACGAAGAACATGAGCGTCAAATCACAGGCCGGCGTTACGACCGTTGAACAGAATGAGGTCATTATTCCCGACCTCTCTATCAAGGACTTGCTCAGCGCGATCCCGTAAGAAGTTAGAGCTGCATGTCCATTGTCCTTAACTGAAGGTAGTAATTCGAATGTATACAGACCACACTGTTTCAAGCGGTCGGCGCTCCGCTCCTCGCTCTACCTGTAAAGTACTTTTGCTCCCCTTGCCAGTTTATTACTGACGCGAAATTTTCGCGACAGTGCATGGGATTGCATTGTGATCGGTGGTCTCTATAAGGCTACGACGTTCCTTAATACTTTCATCAATCCCGAGTTGCTAAGTCTTCCCCATCCCATTCTCTACCCATTGGCTCGCTTTTCGTTATGGTCCATATACGGCTTTTGGAGTGGTCTTTTCGTTACTGGCATCTGGGTTATAGCCCACGAGTGCGGCCATCAGGCATTCTCTGAGTCCAAGTTTATTAACAATACCGTAGGCTGGGTGGTGCACTTCGCGTACGTGATGATGATGATCCTGTTGTTTAGTGTCAGCCCTCTATTGCGTGACTAACCCGCTGTGTTTTATAAATCTCCAGGCTGGGTGTTCCATACCGCTCATGGACAATCACGCACGCAAAACACCATGCCTCGACGAGCCACCTGACTCAAGACCAGGTCTTTGTTCCCAAGACTCGTTCGCAACTTGGCTTGCCTCAGTTCAATCCTACCAAAGAGAACCTCCTTGGTTCGAGCGTCAGCGATGAGGTTATGAAGGAGCTAAGGGAGGCACTTGGTGACTCCCCGATTGGTGCTGCCTTGGGTTCTGCTTCCTATCTCGTTCGTATCCAGAAAAGACCATTGAATGTATCCACACCGTGTTGACACTTCGCGTTCAGCTTGCTGGATGGCTCGCATACCTCATTTGCAATGCCTCTGGACAGCAGCGATACCCTCCGGGCAGCAGCCGTGAGTGATCTCAATTGTTTGTCAAACACACACTGAATCCAGTCAGACTTCAACCCCAACGCGGTCATGTTTGCTCCCCATCAACGTGGTGCCGTCATCCTGTCTGACATCGCAATTTTATTCTGGCTGGCTGGGATCGTGGGATCTATCTACTCGTTCGGCTTCCTGACTGTTTTCCGCACCTACCTCGTCCCTTACCTTTGGTGAATCTCTATCGGCTTTCTCTTGTTTTCTCTTGTTCACATTTTTCTGATTAACATTTCAGGGCCAATCACTGGGTGGTGTTGATCACGTTCCTTCAACACACCGACCCCCTACTTCCCCACTACCGCGCTCCTGAATTCACCTTCCCTCGTGGTGCTCTCTCTACCCTCGATCGCAGTCTTCTTGGTGATTGTGGTAAAATAATGGGGTGGATTGCTGCCCACGCGACTAATGGTATTTCGGAGACGCATGTTGTGCACCACGTTTCCAGCAGGATACCTCACTACAATGCGTAAGGGTTTTTCTGCTGCTGTCCCCCATGATGCTGACCAGCATTATGTAGATGGGAGGCTTCTGATGCTCTCCGTAAGCGTCTGGAGCAGGCTGGCATCGTTCTCCAGGGTGCGCCTGGTGGATGGCGTGAGGTATACCGTGTCTTCAAGGCATGCAGGGTACTATTATACATCCGGTTCACTGGGCGTAATGCTGATCAACCTTGCAGTTCGTCGAGGACGAAGGTAACATTGTCTTCTACAAGAATTCCTCCGGTATAGCCACCGGCAGGCCCAAGTTCGCCGATGGTCACGCTAGCGACTCTGGTGTGGAGGTCGACAAGCTCTAGATGGCCAGATATCGCGTCTTCAATTGACTTTGAAGTCCTAGGATTTAAATACCCAACATGTAGACCTGATACCCTGTTTATATGCCGTCCAGAGTGTGCTTTCGCCTTAGTGGTTGACTTTGTAGTTTCTCTGCTTAATCAGTCCTTACGAAATTGCCGATGAACCTGAATTGCTAAGTGCTCAGATGGATGATCTACGTAATGGGCAGACATCAAGATGGTTCTCAGCTGCCATTGAACTCTTGTTGGACAAACCACAGTGGCTGCTGTTACCAACGTAAGTAAAGACATTCACGCCCACAGAACTGTACAGCTGCGAGGTAGCCGTCTGAGTGCCAAATGAGCTGTAGCTGGTTGAGCACTGTGGCAACACTGGCAGGGATGGCTGGTCCCATATAAGAACCTGCACCCGTGCTGGTGCAAGGTCCATTGCCTAGAATGCGGTCGATAGTAGAATAGAGCACTCCAGAGACGGTCCCCTACGCTTGAAGCGGCGCTCAACCCCTCCGACGTCAGAGGCGAAAGTGGGCGTCCTGGGGTTTGCGGTTGATGGCCTGCTTGGATACGTCTTTGGAGCCTGTATATGGTCAGATAATGCTGCTTCATCGACATACCGACCTGGTTTGACCATGATAAGCTGAGTTCGGCGAGGTTGATGCCTAACACTAACGCGGTCCCTAAAAGGGGGCTAGCTTATGTGCACGTCGAAGGGCGCGAGAGGTCACGGGTGCAGCTTACCTTCGGATATATACGGGAACATGAGTTACTGTGTGCACAAAATCAAAGGTTAACACACGAGAAGTACTGGCGGTCCTGTTCTAAGTTGGCATAATACCATTGTTTGGGGAGGGGTGGGACGAGCTGGTTGTCCCCGCGTGTAGGTCTCCAATTACGAAGACTGGGTAGAACTCAGTTCAGAGTCGTTTGCATGGAAGTATCCTCCACTCTTGGTTGGGAAACAAAGATGAACAGAAGACAAAACATCAGGGTACACATTGAACGATTCTCGAACGCCTCAGAGAGTACGCAGGAGTATGGTTGAAGGAATCCAAAAGCAGTGAATCTCATTATATCTGGAAACAACTGTAAGATAAAAATATTGCCTGCAATGAAGTCTCCCTAACTGTAGAACCAGTAAAACTGTTGCGATTCACGAAAGGAAGACCTCCATACGATGCAACAGACTGAAGTGCAATCGGTCTGATCAAAGATATTCCCGCATGTGACGTGCTACTGAGAAGAATCGAGAAGTAGGCGAAGGGAATTATCGAGGCCATGAGGAAGCAGATCAATCAGATCAAATCCATGGCCAAGCTATAGGGATGAGATACCCTCCCTGACATGTGCGCGGGATATAGTAACACACCAGATCTTTGTTCGCTTTGGGTGCATTAGCACATCAACTCATCAACTTTTCTCATCTTCCAGCATGGCCTGCTGAACTTCATCCTTCCAAATTTCTGAGAATACCGTAATATCTCGGCCTTCACTCAGGCTCAGTGCCTCTATGGGGACCATGTTGTGCTGGAATGCGGGCGCGTTGCGTGTAGCAGCCGGATGTAGCGGGGAGTCGATCACTCGGATTTCTGGGAGTTCGGAGCTGACCGTCGCGCTTCCGTTTTCCGAATGATCAATTGGATCACTTCCACCATCTGCCTTGACCAGAAGCGCGTGGAGTTCTCCGTAAGTAAATAGTAGAGGATCTGTGCGCGGTGCGTAAGGGTTGAAGTCGAGGACGTGCCCTCGTGAGAGGTCGCGGGTGAGTAGCAGATCAAAGACATCTAGTGCCGATGATGTGGGTATCAAGTTAGTCACATTGATGTTCACATCAAATAAGAACGTCGTACAGTCGGGATGAGTAAATGTCCATTTAGGTCGGATGTTTTCTTCCCAGAACCGGCGGACGGTTGATTGGATCGTGCTTTGCGTCGCAGGATCAATCATATAATCGTAGAAATTCGTATCTCTTTGTGAGATACCTGGAGACACGAGATGAGTATTACATGCATGTTCCACGGCGTTGAATTCAATGCACAAACCGAGGAGTGTGTCATTCCTCACGAAACATCGGACCTCTCGACTTCGGTCGATAGAGTACCACTTCCTAAGCACCAGCTCAAGATCGTATGATGGAAACTCGCTCGTTCTGCACCCCTCGAAGACTCGCTCCGTACTTAGGTCGTGCGTGATGAAATCAGACGACTTCAGCAGGAGGTAAACATCTGCGGGAGACGTGCACTTGAGTGGGGAGGAGAGTGGCAAGACCCATGCTGCATCCTATTTTCATATACATAGGTGAATGAGAAGGGCTAGGGAATCCGTGCACACCTTGGGCGATGAGAAGTTCAATTTGGGGAAGACCGCCTGGTATTTTTCAATGGCGCGCCGTATGGCAGCATCTAGTTCAGGGAATGAGACATGTTCAGGCGCGGGTTCCGAATCGCCCGCTCCGTCGCTCTCATCGTCTGACAGCGTACTCTCTGCTGGTCTGTGAGAAGGCGATCTTATGAGTGATCGTGTGTGGAGTCCGTAAGCGACAAACCAACACGTCTTCAGATCCTTCCGGTACGTATACACCATCTGACTCCAAGTAATTTCTAAATGACTGATCCAGCGGTCTTATTATGGTGGACTTGAGGGAAACGTGAGCAAGGGAGGGAAACCACGTCGAGAATTGAAAGGCCAGAAAGTAACTTGGAGTGAATGAGGGAAACACGGAGGGGGGGACGTCTTCTATACGATCCCTATGAGCAGATGCAGATATTTCCGAGGTCATTTCAAAGCTCTAGGTTGTGTATGTTGGACCGGTTGGAAGTATTCAGCTTCAGATGGACGATGGAGTGACAAGATGAGATTACCCTCAACTTGAAAGAGAATATCGGACCTGCAAGCAAACACGCACATAACTCACGTGACTAGATAACATTTTCCTCGTTCATCGTCTTAGACGACGAGTAACTAGTAGCCAGCTCACTCAGCCCCACTGGCAATGGCACCCTCATCAGGAACCACCCCGGCCAGCCCATCCACGAATACATTTACCGCTTACTCCGATGCCCTCCAAGCTGCTGCTCTCAACACAACCCGTCTAGCAGCTACTTCCCTCCCGTCAGACCTTCCCTTTCACCGTTCAATCGACCCAGCCCTAGCCCGTGATGTCGACGCATTCTCTACTCGCATCCTTGGTCTAACAGGTAGGCTCGTGGTTCTCGCAACTGGAAAGACAGACAGGATAGAAGAAGAGGAGGACATCGTGGATGGATTCGTACGCAACATCGTAGACTCGATGGAGGGGATGTTGGAGAGCACGGACAGTGCACTTGACGTGTTCCTTGGAAGGAAGAAAGATCCCGTCATCAATGTTCCCGTTGTCGCTGTCGATTCACGTCAGAATACTAAACCAAAGGCATGTGTATTTGCTTGACCTTCCTCACATCCACTAACATGACAGACAGAAACAACAGCCACCTCGCGGAAGACTTGATCCTGCCCTGACACATGCCTCTCACTTGCCAAAGCCCCAACTTAAGTTCAAGCACTCGCTGTCCAACACCGACGAGTCCCCCTACATTCCCGCATCCCTCATCCCACACAAATGGTGCGCGAAGGTACCCCTCGGATACGTCTTCCACGATGAGCAACCAACGACGGACGCCAAACACATCCGGGATGAAGGCGCAGAGGAGGAAGAGAGGAAAAAGCACGCCATTCATCCTTACTACTACGAGCTCACCCATCCTTCTTATCCCAATCACGTATTCAGCCCGCCTTCGAGTCCCTTACATCCTGCACCTCTTGATATCTCCTCGACAACATCTGCTGCGACAAGCCAGACTTCCTCTCATCCTCTGACATTCGTCTCGACTTCGAAATCCCTCCTCGCCCTTGCGAACATAATCTCTACATCTACAGAACTCGCCATTGATCTTGAACACCATTCCTATAGATCATATAGGGGATTCTTGGCTCTTATGCAAATATCGACTAGGGAGGCAGACTTTGTGGTTGACCTGCTAGTTCCGGAGGTGAGGGAGGGGCTTAGGCAAGGGAAGAGGACCAGTACTGGGCAGAGCGTGGAAGAGCAGATGGCGAGAGAGGCAGGTCAAATTATTGCGAGGGTTTTCGCAGACCCTTCAGTTATTAAGGTGCGCTTAGCATCTATTATGCCCAGCCCAATAACTTGAGGCAACTATTCTACGTTCTCTTTTGGACCCATACCTCCAGGTCTTCCATGGTGCCGAATCCGATATAGTTTGGCTCCAGCAAGACTTCAATATCTTCGTTGTCGGGTTATTTGATACGTTCCACGCGTCGAAGCTGTTAGGTATGCGTTTGGACTTCTTCATCGTCCATCCTGGTTCGATGAGGTGTGTTGACGTTCGTTTCCATCATCAGATTTCCCAAAACACGGCCTTGCCAATCTATTAGAGACATATTGTGACTTCATCCCCGACAAACGATATCAACTTGCAGATTGGAGGATCCGGTGAGCACTCTAGCTTTCCTCTTACATATTGTGATGTTCATTGACGGCCAACCATCCGCTCAATCCTCACGATCTCACATCATACCATGCGGTTCCGACACTAAATGCCCAAAACAAAGACCGCTACCAGCTGATATGTTAACTTACGCACGCTCTGACACCCATTTCCTCCTATATATCTACGACAAACTGCGTCACTCTCTTGTTGAGCGCGCCTCTGGTTCTCTTCCTCCTTCAACATCCGATGCAACTATTTCCCTGCCCAAAAATACAACGCAGATCAATCCTGCACATGCACTCATCCATGCCGTGCTCGCTCGCTCGTCCCGTACTGCGCTCAGGCTCCACGAAATCGAGGTGTACGATGCAGATCGTGGAACAGGTTCCGGGGGGTGGGATACACTTGCGAGGAAGTGGAACAAGGGTGGGTTGTTGGGTGGTGGTCGAGGAGAGCTGGGAACGGAGACGCAGAGGGCACAATGTGCAGTGTACAGAGCTGTACATCGATGGAGGGAATACATGGCTAGGGAGGAGGATGAGAGTACCAGGTCAGTTTCGCTGCTCTCTGTCGCTCCTTATCTGAAATTAGGAAATGTATAGATATGTACTCCCGACGCACCATCTATTCCTTCTCGCGGAACGCATCCCTACCACCGTTCCCGAGCTCCTGTCACTCTTTGGTGGCCTCGGAGGGGTCAGTGGAGGTGTCCCCCCCGTGTTGCGGCGTCGTGCAGGAGAACTGGTAGGAGTGATAATCAGCGCTACGGAGGTTACCAAGTCCACATCTGACGAGCAACGATTAAGCCAGGGCCAAGGCGAGGGGATGGAGATGCCGGTGCCGGTCGTTGCCGGAGAGGAATCTATGATGGACACCACCACGACTTCCCTATTGGCCATAGAGTCGACGCGCGAGTCGCGGCTTTGGGCTGTCGCTACTTCGTCAGCGTCGTCAGTAGCTGCAGCGACGGCTCGTTCCTCCTTGTTTAGTGTCGGGATTGCCGAACAACAGGAGCAGGAGCAGGAGCAAGTGGCTACATCGTCAATGGTAGTAACTAGAACCAGAAGTTATGCTGCTACAGGAAGCCTGTTGTTTGGGAATGCATTATCTGAGGTGAGTCTTTAGTTTCGTGGGGTTACTTTCAACTCGTTCCTCTCCATGCCTTGGTCTTCTCCCATTCATCATTCCGTTCGACCGCTGCCTGCTGCACTCGGTCTCATACCTCACGTCGTGACTCTGTATTGTCACTTGGATTCTTTACTTGCGCGGATTGAGCTGTTTTGTGATCGGTCTATGCGCTCCATTTTTCGGCGTTCCCCACTCATTCACTCGTGGACTCATCGCCATTGTCTTGTCTCACTAGACTACTACCCCGTCCTTATCCAGCAAGACAAAATCCACTTTCACGCACGACCGAATATCAAATACCTCTGCCGAACGGTTCAAGGGCCTCGTGGAAAGGATACACAAGACGTTGATTATTGCGCCTGTCGTTTCAACACCTGCAGTTTCAGTCAAGGTACGCAGTATCATGCATACGGAACCGTTTCTGAGCTTCCTGTTCGGCGGCTATTAACTTACCGAACAAATCGTATTTTGCCCTCTTTTGTAGACACAGCCTCAGGAGTCTACGGCGCATGGCATGTCCATCGACGCTGGCACGAACAATAGCAGCTTTACTGCGTCTGTTACTGCACCACCCGGCTCAGCAGCTCAGGTTGAAATTCCATTTGTTCCTGCCCACCAACGCCAATCCCAATCGAACTCCTTGATATACGCACCTCTCGAAGACGACACGATCATCGTTGTCGGGCAGGGAGGCGCGAGGCAACGGAAACGGAAGCGCGAGAAACCTAGGGGCGTGCCGTCGAAATCGGGAGCGAGATCTGGCGCCGCTGATTCTGGATCTTCTACCGGCGATCAAGAGGGCCAGGCGGAAGAATTTGATTATGCGAACGTTCCCAATTTGTTGGATAACACTGACGATGGCAGGGAAGGAAGCGAACCAGGAGGTGTAGGTGACAGAGACGAAAAAAAGAGGAAGAAGCAGAAGCAAGTGAAAGGTGAGTTTTGCGCGTCGTTTGACTCTTCCCTTTATCGCCATTGGAAGGGAGCGAAAAAGGCGCATGTTGCGTCTTCTGATTGCCGGAGCCCTGGCCGCCGAGTGTCATTGGCTCCGTATTTCCCGTCTTAGCCATGGGGACTTTTGACCGAGCTTCAGAAGACAAACGTCGACGAGCCCTTACTTCTATGACTCTTACTCTTGATCTATGGCTTACTTCTCTTTCCTAGGATCTGGACTCTTTGAGTACGGCAACTTTCGAGTGCCACCACGGGACCAACGAGAGGTTAAGAGCGGCAACAAAGCACACACGTTCAGATGAGACCACGTCATTTCATTACTGTCTGAGGTGTATGCAATTCCTTCTTACGTCCACCTTGCCGCTCCATCATGATATACGCTGTTAACCTGCATACCACAAATATAGGGGCCTGATGGTGCACGTGACCCTTGGTATCGATGAGCAGGATTTGCTTCGTCTGTCATTCGAGGCTTTGGACTCAGAGTCGAAGTGCAGCTCACTGCATGGTGTATAGTGCGTCACGTAAGCGACGTGAAAACGAAGGTAGTAGGTTATTTGCATGGTTCCAGGGAGAGCGAACGACGGATAATGAATGGCAGAAGGGCAGATATGCCGCACCTGTACGACAACGTTGGATAATGTGGCTCTTCGACGTCGACACGTCCAGGCCTAGTGATTCTGACACTTCAGATACGAGGCACGGCATTCGCTTGCGCTCGGATGGTAGAAGTTCCAGGTGGTGGTGTAATACCAGGTCGCCTATAAGACAATGAGGATGAGAGGTGGGTCGATACAATTTTACAAAGGTTTGCCTCTCTACCCCTCTGAGTCCACGTCTTGCTTCAAAACCCTTCATGACCATGTCTGTCCCTGCGACGACAAGTCAGACTACTCTTTCTAATTTCCCCGCATCCCAATTTCCCCGAGTTTCCCATCCTGATGTAGAATGCCAGCCGCCAAAGGATTCCACTGAGGAGCAGTCTCTCCCAGATATTGAGCATGCTCCTGTGGATGACGACCCTCGCAAATGGAGCCGCGCGAGAAAGGTATGTGGTAACCTGCGATTAACTTTGGCTTCGGTTGATTGACTATTCTTGCGACAGACAATGACGCTGTGGATTGTATTTGCAGCCACGATGATTTCGGGTGTCACCTCGAATATCCAAAATCGTACGTCCACTTCCTTCACGAATTCATCAGATTGAACGAACGAACCTCTGAATAGCCACGAATGCACTGATCGAGAAAGGTTTGCATGCTACAAGTGTCCAGATTAGCTGGTCACTTGCAGCCTTCATCATCGTACAAGGAAATTTTCCGCTCATCTGGAGCGCCGCTAGCGAGATCAAAGGTCGGAAGGTTTGTCGATCGCTTACTTCCTGTGTCTCCGGCTCAACTTCTGCAGCCCATCTATGTTACCGCTTCAATCGTTTTCCTCCTGGCTTCTGCTGTCTTGGCCAACGCTCAGACAATCCACGTGTTGATTGGCATGCGTGTCCTGCAAGCTGCTGGGTTGGGAATTTTATTAGTTTGTATGAGTTAGTGGGCTCAACACCGTGGTTTTATAGAACCAGCGCAGCGATAGCTATCTCGGCAGCCACTCTAGCCGACATATATGATACTCATGAACGAGGAACGATGATGGGCGTGTTCTTCGCTGCACCGCTTCTTGGACCCGCCGTCGGACCCATTGTAGGTGGATCATTATCCGAACCCTTCGGTTGGCGCGGCAGCTTTTACTTCCTAGCCGTTTGCGGAGGTATCATTCTGGCGGCATTTTTGTTTTTGTTCAAAGACACCTTCCGGCTTGAACGCAGCTTGACGTATCAGATGGCATTGCGCCAGCGAACCCATAATATCAAGCAGCTGAAATCTTCCAGTGACTCCACCGTCGCCGAGCGCGAAATTTCCAAGGACGAAAACCATGTCTCAGACGAGAAGGTTTTATCGCCCCCAGTCTCACAAGATCTCGCTCATGATACGCATGCGCCAATGCCTCAGCCTAGCGCTGTCTGATAATACCCTATCTTTGGCCGACATAAACCCGTTTCTGCCACTTTGGAAAATCATCCAACGCAGGAACAACGTTGCAATTCTATTGGCCAATGGTAAGTGACTTGCTTGTTCATTTCGTCGATAGAAGTATTGACTTGTTCACCAGGTCTCGTGTTCGCATTCAGCTACAGTTTATCCTTACACGTCCACTCGCACTCTGTCTATGTATTACGGTTACGACGCATTGACCATCGGCTTTGTTCTCCTCTCTCTTGGAGCTGGTACTTCTGTCTTCCATTTTACCGATGTCGGAATTGGGAACTAATGCGAATTAGGGAGCGGTGCTGGTAGTGTCATTGGTGGCCGCTGGTCGGACCACGTTGTCATGAAGATGAAGGAACAGAACGGAGGAAAGTGGAACGCAGAGGTATGTACCTGCCATTCCGAGGATGATAGGCAAGAGCTGACGTTTAGAATAGATGCGCTTACACAGCACTACACTTGCCATGCTTTGGCTGCCTCCGTCCGTAATCGGATACGGTTGGGTGGCCGATAAGCATGTGCATATTGCAGCCGTCTGCGTCATGCTCTTCTTGTCTGGATTCTTCTCTATGTAAGCAACTGCGATTCATCAAGACGTGTATGTGACGTTGATGCTTTTCAGTTGGATGTATACGAGTACGGTGGCGTACCTCGTCGACGCAAACACGGGCCGTTCTTGCTCTGCTGTAGCCACAAATAGCTCATTCCGTGGTTCATTGGCTTTCATATCAACTCTGGTTGCTATTCCATTACAGGTAAGTGTATTATGCCACTAGGGAATCTATTCAGACCTTCAAACCGTCCCCTCGCAGGATGCTCTCGGTGATGGACTCCTATACACCGCGTTCGCAGGTGTCCTCGTCATCATGGAACTTCTTATCCTTCTCGTGTTGCGTAAGGGGGCATCGTGGCGCGAAGACTGCGAGAAAAGGGAGAATTCAGCGACCTGATATTGAAGATCTCCCAGATCTCAATATCGGTCCACTCAAAGTTTAGCATTCTATTTTCGCAACTGTATCAATTGTATTATAAGTCAAGTACGTATGGCCAACGTGGCGTTGAACGCGACATGCCGATCTGCCCAATCGTATATCATATATCAACAGTGACACCTTCTCGTTACTTGAGCGCTAGCCAGCTGTGAGTAATATCAATACCAACTATATCCTACCCCCGCCTTCAGCTGCATCTCGCCATGGGCGTGATGCTCTCCACACACCAAGTCGTCTGGAACGCGTCGGGAATGAGCTCTCACACCTCTGTAGCTATTAGATGCTACATACATGTATATTGATAATTTGAATGGCAGGGATCCCAACCCTTAACTTGGGATCTATTTGCGGTGTCACTGGTGCCGATGTTGGATTCTGGGTCTCCTTGACCTTGACTGCATGCCATACTATAGTACTTACGTGGTGGTAGCGGGCAGTTGCAAAACTGAACAACAGCCAGTTTTAATCATTGGCTCTGTACGTCGGTTCTCCGCCACGTTATACACTGGACTAACCGCTCTCGTTAGGGCGGTACTGTCACATTTGCTTGAATGGTTGTTCCGAACATCTCGGCAGGACGCGACGGAACCTGACTTTCGCGTCAGTGTAAACTCGTTTACATCACGGCGATAGCATAGTGGCAGCCCTAATATGACGCTGAACTGTCAGCTTCGTTTCGACCAAACGGACATGCCAGCGTTAAGCATTCGTGTCGGAAAGTTAAACTCGAACGCCTCGGTCATCGCTCCGCGGAAATTGTGAATATCGTTGAGAATGTCATAGCGTTACAGTAAGAGTCGATTCCCTCCCTCGTGTGTTACAGCGGTGAGGCGGAGTGGATATGGAAAAGAAGCTACGCTTGGGTTAGTATACATGTCCTATAATATCCTGCGACGTGCCTACCTATGAATAGGAGAGTGAAGGTTTCTCCTTATCAGATCCTCCTCAGGGCTATCTTTCAAATGTATACCGAAGGCATAGAAGCATGAATGCGACGAGAAGGCAATCCCGCTCAATACAAAGTGTTTCGATAGATACGAGCCAGGGCGAAAGAGAGACTCGGAAGTGCTTCGTAACCTCCAAATCAGGGCTCAACGTAACTAGGGGACCGGGGGAAGGATGCTCGACCACAGGTGCAGGTGAAGAAGAGGACGCGAATGGTGAGGACGAAAAGTGAACGAGGCGACGAAACAGAGACCTCGAAGACTGATCAGAAACTTGAAGGCATGAGAGGCAGTCGACAGGCGCATGGTGACATCTAGAAAGGGACACATTGGATGATACGTTACTGGTCACTGGCCCTGTTGGCTCACAGAAACGGTCCTCCAAGCTGCATGCTTCAAGGACGCTCGCAATCCCTTTTGGAGCTCTGTCCGAGAAGCAGACAATACCGTCTGCAGCTCAGCGGGTGAGAGGCGCGGCATTCGCGCGAGAAGAATATCGCGAGTGAGGATGGAGGGGACTACTCGAGGTTTTCTTTGTGAGTCAGATAACGTCTCCAACCTCAAGGCCTCAAGCTGAGGAGGACGAGAAAGACACCGATATTACGCTACGATCCCAGGCCTCAATGTTGCCACCAACTCCAGAAGGGTCGCGCAACACCGTCTCCTCCACATTCTCCTCATTATAGACACCCGTGCGTGTTCTCTCCTCTCCGCCTGGACTCGGAGTTCCATCGAACCCATGGCAGCCGGAGGAGGAGCACTTGATACGTAGTGTACCTAGTGACCTTCCTTCGGCTGGCATGCATTCAACCGACATGTGTGTGAACGTGAGACTCGATATATCGGTGAGTAGCGAGCACTTGGGAAATGCCGCCTTGCGTCGGCGAAAACCTTGCTTGCCACTTGGAGACTGGACACTGACGAGACAAGTACATACACAGGACCTTTATTAAGAGATGTCTGAGAGTGACAGTCACCGTTACTACTAGTACCCCGACACTCCTTACTGTAAGTAACCAATGAAGGGACTTCGTCATGTAAATGTCAGTACTAGTATGATCTCGAACAAAGGTGTTAAATAAGAAGGTTAGGTATGTAGATCCAGATAAGGTATCGAACAAGAAAGTAACAAATTAAGGGGATGATTATAGAGCTGTGAGCGAGGCACGAGCGCGCAGCGCTTGTGCTGTGTATGAAAAAGGTGTAGCTGGGCTGACTATCTACTTGGGTACCTCATCTGTCGTCCGTCTCCGCAGATAGGGACAGGATGTTTCGGGCCAGAGATAGAGTAGGGGGCGGGGTGGTAATGGCGGTTTCGAGCCTGCAAAAGCTCTCGTCAGGGGGCTGCCGCTACCCGACCGCCGCCCTTCCAGGGCTGTTTAGGATGACTACCAACTAAGCTTAGCTAGATAGGGAGTGAGAATTCCGACACCTCACGGATGGAGGGGGAGACCCCGTCTACGGTTGGTTCACAATTGGGAGAGGGAATGGTGGTGGGAGCCTGGGAGGAGGTCTTCTGTGCCAGGTAGAGATCGCGATGCCATGAACAAGGTTCATGCCACCAATCCGGCCGGCCAAACATGGCGCCTTTCGGCATTTTGCCACACCGGGACTTTTTCGCTCCATCCATGCAGCAATAACCTGAATACACAGGCAAAGAATGGACTAAGAATGTCACTAAAAGGGAGTGGATACTTATAGTAGTATGCTTGTCCCAATAAACGAGTGAATAAATTTTGTGTCCGTATACGAGTCGCATCATGTTTCGCAGTATTACGCTGGCACGATTTCTGGATTTGGTAAATAGCGGCGCGTTTGCATGTTCTGGCGATGGGGGTGCGCGATCTTCGTGTACCGGGCTCGCTATCCTTCGGGTTTGGTCCCGGAGGCTCTAGAGTGCTCCCCCAGCATCTCTGGTCCATATCCGATGCACCCGACGACGAGTCCGATTGGACTTTGAGTCGTCCGCGTCGGCGTGGTGGGTTGGCGCACTCAGTGGGTCGCTTCGGGCGTTTCGCGGGCGGTGTGCATGGCTCGGGTACGTCGTCGTGTCGCCTATGTGCATACCGCTGGTCTTGATGTGCTTTGGCTTCAGCTGGTGGTCCTGCCATTTCGACTCGTTTCGAGCTACGGCTAGTGTTGCTTGTTGTGCTATCCACGCGGCTTCTTCGACTACCTCCCGCAATGCTGTCTCCTCGGTGCGCTTGTGTGGTGGTCCTGTTGTCAGCATGGCCACTCAAAGGTTCATTGCCTTGCTCCCCCTCGAGCGGCGTGCTCGGGGGTCTGGCTGGCATGCTGGGATGGACGTGTCCACCAGGGTCCTCGACGACTCCGTCTGGGGCTCGAGTGCCACTGCTCGTTGTGCAGCCGTTTCGCTGGTGTGCACTGCTGGAATTTCCGTCATCCCAGTCCAACCAGTGTTGAAGATGTCTCGAATCAAGTGCAAGTCATCCGATGGAAAAATTACTACACGAACAGTCCGCCGGCGACAATTCCTGATGACTGCTGCCTACGCCTTCACGGATTACCGATCGCAAGGCCAGACCATATCCTGTGTGCTGGTTGACATCGCAAGCCCACCAAGTGGAGGGTTAAACTTTACGTTGCGCTTTCAAGGAGTTCGGGCCGTTCAACAATCCGACTCTTGCGAGACTTCGACGACAAGCTTTTTCAAGCATCGCACTCGCCAGAACTGCTGGCAGAGGACGACAGGCTTCAGGAGCTGGATACGAAGACAAAGAAATGGTGGCAAGACATGGGACGTGATACGAGAACTGCAGAAGATTGATACAATTGTTGTCTTGATTTACCGTGACAAAGATTTAGCGTCACTAGCAGCTACTACTAGACCAAGGAGAACGGAACTTGCCGAGGAGTTCGGATTTCTCCGGTAAGACAGGGGGAGTACATTCCCACGATTTATGAGGTGATAAAGAGCTTGAAGTGGCTGACAAATCGATCGTTTTTGAACCACCTCAACTCGCCCATAGCACGTCGTATACAGTACCAACTCCTATATCTTTAGTCAAAACTGTCTGAATCTAGAGGCCTCAGCCTTCCACGGCCAGATTTTATGCATATACCACTTTGGACAGCACGGAATTTTGAAACTTGAAGATCGTTGAGGATCCAGCTCTGCTAATGTTGGACCCATGGTTCACTCTCAGCCACCGATCAAAGACAAATTACTTCAAACCGAACTCTGGAAGCGCTACCTGGAGCCTGTGTTGATTGAGGATCGGCTCAATTTCGAGCATAGGCCAGGCCAAGGCTGAAACGAGGACGCGTGAGTGTGCCGCTATTTCGCCAACGTTGTCAATAGCTGCCGCTGACGGCTCGTTCGTCCCTGGGACTGCCGAGCAGTCGATACAGGTGCAAGTGGTTACGTCGTCATCGGTAGTAGGTGGAACGACAACTTATGCTGCTGCAAATGAGCATGCTGTCGACCTGGTTCGGGATTGCAACGAACTGAGGCACCGGCACTACATTAACTTAGTAAGTGGTTCAGTTCATCATTTTCCTCGCTTTTTCTATTTCCTCGTGCAGGTTCCTCTCCGATCTCTCATTCCATGAGACCCTGAGCTGCTGCCTGCACTTTGTGTCATACCTCAGGTTTGATGCCATACTCACACTGCCACTTGGAAGGCGGAGATGAATGGCAGAGAGTCAGGTATACAGCACCTGCTGGACAACGTTGGTGTTAGGCGCCACGTTCATTTCCGGAAAACATGTTTGCGCGGGAACCAGGTGAGTAGATATGGTCGCTCTTCATCCGACCTCCATTACTAGCATGGGTGCTCGACGACTGTAGTTGTCGTGGTTTCGGTCAGGAACCTGCCACTTTTGGTAATAACCTATTTCCCGCCCCTGAGGCTCTGAGTTCTGAGCACTTTCCGCGGGTAGCTTATTATGCGGCCGAGCGCGATGAAGCGTGGCCAGTTACATTTCGTACTACTCCTTGCGTTTGCAGCCGTTGTTTAAGCGAAGGGCTCCCGGCTTACCGATGAGCTGGCGAAGTACCGTGAGGTTGAATATAAGATAGACGGGATGAGAGGTGGGTGGTTTGCGGTTTTTCAAGCTTGGCTTTTTATGTTTGGCTTTCAGGACAATGTCTGTCCCAGCAAGCCCTACATGTACCCTTGCCAATCTCCCTACGCCCCAAATTCCCAGAGCTTCTGATCCTGATCTGGAGTGCCAGCCGCCAAGGGATTCCCTGGAGAAATCCCTGCCAGATACAGAGGATGTTGTCACCGACGACCCGCGCCAATGGAGCCGCGCGAGAAAGGTATGTGGAGACATGCGACTTGTAGCTCCAGCTTGATTGACAGTCCTTGCCACAGACCATCTCGCTGTTGATTGTATTCCTAGCGACAATCATCTCAGGTCTTGCAACGAATATACAAAATCGTACGTTTAGTTCTATTACGAATTAAGTCCGACTGACCGTACCACGATAGCCGCGAATCCACTGATTGAGGAAGATTTGCACGCTACAAATGTGCAAGTTAGCTGGACCATTGCAACCTGGGTCTTCGTACAAGGAAACTTTCCGCTCGTCTGGAGCGCCGCTAGCGAGATCAAAGGTCGAAAGGTTTGTCGATCCATCTTACGTCCTGTGTCCAGCTCAATGTCTACAGTTCGTTTATGTTGCGGCTTTCATTATTTTCTTGCCGGCTTGCAATGTCTTAGCCAAAGCCCAGACAATCAACGTGTTGATTGGCATGCGTGCCCTACAAGCTATTGGGTTGGGAATTTCATTCATTCGTCTGAGGCTGTGGACTCAGCATCACGATGCAACAGATCTAGTGCACCGGTGGCTATCTCGGCTGCCACTCTAAGCGACATGTATGAAAGTCCTAAATGGTGGACAATGACTGGTGCCTTGCTTGGAGTTGCCCTCGGACCATTCCTAGGTGGATCGTTATCCATAGCTTTTAGGTGGCGTGCAAGCTTCTACTTCCTGCTCTCTTGCGGAGGCATCAACCTGGTGGCATTTTTGTTCTTGTTCAAAGACACATTCCGGCGTGAACGTAGCCTGACGTATCAGGCTGCCTTGCGTAGGCGGATCAAGAACCTCAAGCGCCCGGGATCTTCCAGTGACTCCATCGCCGCTGAGCGCGGGCCCTCGCCTACAGGTTCACAAGATATTACTCATGATGCACATGTATCAGGGCCTCAGCCAGCGCTGAATGATATTCATTTATCTTTCGCTGACGTAAACCCGTTCCCGGTACTTTGGAAAATTGTCAAACGGAGGAACAACGTTGCAATTCTACTGGTCAATGGT
Organism: Melanogaster broomeanus; assembly: GCA_014904935.1. Classification (NCBI taxonomy): domain Eukaryota; kingdom Fungi; phylum Basidiomycota; class Agaricomycetes; order Boletales; family Melanogastraceae; genus Melanogaster; species Melanogaster broomeanus. Next base: position 29,548 of record MU123750.1, on the reverse strand, counting down.
GAGGGAGGTGCCTTCACTTCGTGGGTAACAGGCGTTGACTCGTTCTCCAGGTTTCATGTATGCATTCCCCTTCGGTTTATGGTACACATGCACTCGCACTCTGGCTTTGGAATACGATTACGATGCAGCGAACATCGGTCGTGTTCTCCTCTCCCTTGGAGCTGGTACTTCTATATTCGACTTGCAAATGAGCAATTAGGAACTAATGGGAATTAGGGTGCATTGCTGGTAGTGTCATCGGTGGTCGCTGGTCGGACCACGTTGTTACGAAGATGAAGGAACAGAACGGAGGAAAGTGGTACGCGGAGGTATGTACCTCCCATTCGATAATAAGATGCGAGCGCTGAAGGCTGGCGATAGATGCGCTTACGCGGCACTACACTTGCCATGCCTTGGCTGCCTCCATGCGTCATTGGGTACGCTTGGGTGGCCGAGAAGCATGTGCATATTGCAGCCCTCTGCGTCATGCTCTTCTTGTTTGGATTCTTTTCCTTGTAAGCAACTGCGACTCGTCAAGACATGTCCATGAAACTGATGCTCCTCAGTTGGATATATGCGAACACGCTGGCGTATCTCGTGGAGGCAAACACGGGTCGTTCTTCCTTTGCCGTAACCGCACACCACTCGTTCCGTGGTACACTGTCTTTCGTAATAATCATGGTTGCTGTCCCGTTACAGGTCAGTGTTGTTCGATGAAAATGGGGAGGGATGTATCCAAACATTCGAACTGATCCGTCGCAGGATACTCTCGGTGATGGACGTCTATACACCGCATTTGCAGTTCTCCTCTTGGCCTTAGAACTTCTTATCGTTCTTGTGATTTACAAGGGCGCATCATGGCGCGAAGAAGGCGAGGGAAAGGAGTAGTCCGCGAGATATAAGTAGTCGTTGAAGGTCTCTTGGTAGGTCTACTTGGTGCTCGATGCAGGACGCTTTATTTTATTATAAGTAGACATCATCGATCACTGGCAATCATGGAAGGATCCATCCAAGATCTCCCGCATGATCATAGGGGTGATGGCTTCCTGTGCCTGAAGGACGATCACTCTTCTAGTTTATAATCCAAAGTTGTTCGAGTAGGTCGTGGTCTGATTTCTTGGCTAGTAGATAGGACCTACATAGCAGATCAGAATGGGACATATTTTACTAATAGAATGAGAATGCCATGCATGCTAAGGCATGACTGCAAATGCTTCCGTATGATTTTTCGAGGGACGACACCAGGGAGCAGATTACAACATATTTCTGCTTGACATTTGTGCATTTGCACATACCGTATATGCTGGCAACTGCTCGCAAATGATGTTTTCCCAATGCCACACATGCACGCCATATGCTCATAGATGTTTAGAAATGATGATATTATCAGTAAATAGGCACTTCAGTCACCTACCTAGAGGTACCTCTTAGGTCCATCTTTTCCTCTAGATAGTTGGACCTAAGAGGTACTTCTGGGCTTGGAATTCCCAAAAATCTGGACAAAGTTGGTGACCAAGGGCCTTTGTGGAACAACTGGATGATCTTCCCAGAGCAGTTCCCAAAGGGAATTCCCAGTGCCCAATGGGAAATGGGAATTCCCCAGATAGATGGGGTGTTGGGGGTCCTGAGGGACCTATAGTGTGCTTTATTGCAAATGTAATAGATGCTATCTAACCATGATTCAAAAGGGATTTATTATGATAAAGGGTCAAATATTGACCTCTACAGGGGAGTAAAATTGAATAAATGCTGGGGGAGGAAGAGTTAGATGAGAATGATTGCCCAATCATGTTATCGCATATGCCACTGTAGGTGTTCACTGTCTTTGTAAGACTGGGAATTCATAAATCTTTTGGGTGGTAATAAGACTGGAGTAGATGTTGGAATTCCCAATTATTGTTACAAGTTAATCTGGGAATTCCCAAGTGTTGTTGCAGGTCAATCTGGGAATTCCCAGGTGTTGTTGCAAGTTTGCATTGGGAATTCCCAAGTGTTGTTGCAAGTGACTGGGAATTCCCAGGGGGTTAGTGCAGGTTATTTTGGAAATTCCCCAAAATACTATGGGAATTCCCAGGTGTTTGTTGGCAAGTTGCATTGGGAATTCCCAGGTGTTAGTGCAGGTTATGTTGGGAATTCCCTAGACACTATGGGAAATTCCCCAGGTGTTGTTGCAGGTTGCATTGG
>MU123750.1:0-27360 GCA_014904935.1 Melanogaster broomeanus | reverse complement strand
CGAGAGAGATTTGGGAATTTCATTCATTCGTCCTGAGGCTGTGGACTCAGCATCACGATGCAACAGATCTAGTGCACGCGTGGCTATCTCGCGCTGCCACTCTAAGCGACATGTATGAAAGTCCTAAATGGTGGACAATGACTGTGCCTTGCTTGGAGTTGCCTTCGGACCAGCTAGTTGGGATCGTATCCCATAGCTTTGGTGGCGTGCAAGTTTTCTACTTCCTGCTCTCTTGCGGAGGCATCAACCTGGTGGCATTTTTGTTGTTCAAAGACACATTGCGGCGTGAACGTAGCCTGACGTATCAGGCTGCCTTGCGTAGCCGATCAAGAACCTCAAGCGCCGGGATCTTCCAGTGACTCCATCGCCGCTGAGCGCGGCCCTCGCCTACAGGTTCACAGATATTACTCATGATGCACATGTATCAGGGCCTCAGCCAGCGCTGAATGATATTCATTTATCTTTCGCTGACGTAAACCCGTTTCGGTACTTTGGAAATTGTCAAACGGAGGAACAACGTTGCAATTCTACTGGTCAATGGTGAGGGAGGTGCCTTCACTTCGTGGGTAACAGGCGTTGACTCGTTCTCCAGGTTTCATGTATGCATTCCCCTTCGGTTTATGGTACACATGCACTCGCACTCTGGCTTTGGAAAATACGATTACGATGCAGCGAACATCGGTCGTGTTCTCCTCTCCCTTGGAGCTGGTACTTCTATATTCGACTTGCAAATGAGCAATTAGGAACTAATGGGAATTAGGGTGCATTGCTGGTAGTGTCATCGGTGGTCGCTGGTCGGACCACGTTGTTACGAAGATGAAGGAACAGAACGGAGGAAAGTGGTACGCGGAGGTATGTACCTCCCATTCGATAATAAGATGCGAGCGCTGAAGGCTGGCGATAGATGCGCTTACGCGGCACTACACTTGCCATGCCTTGGCTGCCTCCATGCGTCATTGGCTACGCTTGGGTGGCCGAGAAGCATGTGCATATTGCAGCCCTCTGCGTCATGCTCTTCTTGTTTGGATTCTTTTCCTTGTAAGCAACTGCGACTCGTCAAGACATGTCCATGAAACTGATGCTCCTCAGTTGGATATATACGAACACGCTGGCGTATCTCGTGGAGGCAAACACGGGTCGTTCTTCCTTTGCCGTAACCGCACACCACTCGTTCCGTGGTACACTGTCTTTCGTAATAATCATGGTTGCTGTCCCGTTACAGGTCAGTGTGTTCGATGAAAATGGGGAGGGATATATCCAAACATTCGAACTGATCCGTCGCAGGATACTCTCGGTGATGGACGTCTATACACCGCATTTGCAGTTCTCCTCTTGGCCTTAGAACTTCTTATCGTTCTTGTGATTTACAAGGGCGCATCATGGCGCTCAGAAGGCGAGGGAAAGGAGTAGTCCGTGAGATATAAGTAGTCGTTGAAAGGTCTACTTAATGCTCGATGCAGGACGCTTTATTTTATTATAAGTAGACATCATCCGATCACTGGCAATCATGGAAGGATCCATCCAAGATCTCCCGCATGATCATAGGGGTGATGGCTTCCTGTGCCTGAAGGACAATCACTCTTCTAGTTTATAATCCAAGTCGAGGATGAGGCCTCCCAGTGAAAACTGGCCATGCTTGGTAATGTCTGTGTATGGCTAGGCATGTTTTAACAAGTAGTACATAGGAAACCAGAATGAATCATTTTTTACAAATAAAGTGAGAGTGCACTGCATGTCTTGACATGCATGTGTATGTTCACATATGATTATCTGATGCACGACATACAGGAACAGATCACAGCATATATTTGCTCCTCACTCGGAGTCACTCCATGGCCCGTCCTGCGTACTGTATATCATAGCTCGTATCTGCCTGCAAATGATATGCTTCGGATGCCTCACCTGCTTGCCATATGCTCTCATCTGCTGAATTATGTATCATTGCTATTACTTAATTGCTATTACAGAGCTACATATACGTCGCAATGAAGCCTATGAACCAATCCCAAACATCCTATGGTGCACGCTATCTCACATAACGCTCCGTAGGGTCGACGTGCGGGTCATCAGGTTGATGGATGCGCTCTCGAGCGGGCGAACTCGAGTATGCCATGGCCCCTGTTGCTGAAGGGCATGTACTTACGCTCGTCTGGTGTTTTGTACGTAGGGGGAATGGGGTGATTTGGTGCTGCGTTGGGCCGTGACCATCGCGACTGCGAGAGTAGTTAGTTGTTACCAAATAAAATTATTTGCGGGCTGTTACTGCCTTGGGCTCCCAGCCAGGTCTCCGCTACGTTACCATTTGTTGTTGTCACCGTCGGGGGTGCGTGTGGTGATTTGTTACTGCGTCGGGCGCGTGACCATTGCGACTGCGAGAGTAGTTAGTTGTTACCAAATAAAATTATTTGCGGGCTGCTACCGTCTTGGGCTCGCAGCTCCGCTACATTACCATTTGTTGTTGTCGCCGCCGAGGGTGCGTGTGCTGGTGCGTCGTGTGGTGTGTCGTCGGCCTGGCTGCATATGGGTGCATGGGTTGTCAGCGAGGCACATTTTGAGCGTGGCATGAATCGCTGTGCACGTGCATGGGAGGCGTGTGGTTGTCGTGTGGAAGTACTACTTAGTACTTCGTGGTTTGAACTTTGAACAAAACAACTTACGGCGCTGCAGCCTGCCGTGCATCGTGCGTCACCTCATTTTTAGCATGGATCGAGCGTCAGGTTGTCGTTGATATTGCGGCTGTGCGTGGGGCGCTCTCGTCGCGATCTATGGCATGTCGTCTGTGGCTGCAGAGTTGTTTTCATTATCAAGAGCATTTTATTTAGTTACTCATCAGTTAAAAAAGGTGCATGCCTTTCGCATGGCCGCGTGCGTCGTCTCATGTTGTAAATTATTGTGGCGGTTTGTCATCATCGCCGCCACTGCGTGTCGTCGTGGTCACGGTCATGGTCATAAGTAGCTGTACTGGGGCGCCAGTTATTCCAGTTATAGTACAGACGCATCGCGGCCGTAAAACCGTGTCTTCGGTGGTGCTGCATTGATAATGACATGTCGCTGTTCGACTCTCTTTCAAGGCGAATATCTCATGCAGGCGCATATATGCAGCCTACAATATGTATATGGTAGTAGCACTGAGGAAAACACGATAAGAACAAGCCCACCTAGACTCGAGAGTAGACCGAGTTTTGATTTTCTGGGAAGCGGTAGGCAGATAAGTTCGCGATGGTACTACGTGGTGACGAGATGAGAGACAGAATGGTTGCGGAGCAAGGAGAAGTGGTTGGCGAGGATCGGGATGGTGTGTTAGTACTACCTGCGAGGCAACACAAACAGTGCTAAACACAACTTCCCTGCTGGCATTGGCAAGGATTAGGCATTTGCCAGTGCGCTAGCAACAATAAATGCAGCATCGTTGCAAGATGGCAGTGGCAATGTGGCATTGGCAAATCCAATAATAATCTACGAGCGCTTCGCAGAAATAAACAGACAAACACTACCAAATACATATGCTAACATATCCACTGACAGGAGCAGCATGGCCAGTTTTCACTGTGTCGGAAAAATATTTTTTCCATTGCATAAATTTGGATTACAAAGCATTGCTACGACTTGGAACGGCTTATAATGGGTAGCAAACCCCCCTGCAAGGTGGCAATCCCCTCAAATCTCGTCACGATACCCATAAAATTGATTGCAATAATGTGCAATAACGACTCTTTCATTAGGATTAGGGTTGCATTGAAAAAATAAAATTTCCGACATGGGCCTGAGTCAGCTCAGCTCAGGTTTGATGCCATATTCACACTGCCACTTGGAAGGCGGAGATGAATGGCAGAGAGTTAGGTATACAGCACCTGCTGGACAACGTTGGTGTTAGGCGCCATGTTCATTTCCGGAAAAATTGTTTGCGTGGGAAGCTCAGTGATAGATATGTCGCTTTTCATCCGACCTTCCATTACTGGTTGACTTCCTCTGAAATAAAAGATTATAATATTTTAAATTAAATTCAGGTGTGCCGCAATGCCGAGCGTTTTATGAAGGCTAGTTCAATACATCATCCTCACACCCTTGAATACTTAATCTGTAAGAGGGGTATACGGGACCCCCTCGAATAGATTATTTCGACCAGAATAAACCTCTGACTTGCCTTTTCCGGCCACTAACGCTTATGATTTCGATTACATCAGCAACAGGGCATGCGCAGTTACAGCACCGATACCGAATCGTTGAAGGCAACGACATACACAATGTTTTTAAGTTAGCATGCAATCACTCCTACTACAACTATTCTCTGTCCCCTAGTGGTCCTAGCTCCCGAAATACCCTCAGAAGCATTTACATTCAAGTGAAATGCCAAGCAACCATGTGTACCATGGTTAGAACACTTCGATACGACGACGCGGGTAATTCGTTCCTCTGGGGCTCGAATGGTGGATGAGTTTCACATCACGGCCATGTCCAGGTAGTGTGCAATTATCCTATACAAGCCGATTCTCTAATGGCAATATTGACCTGGATAAGTGACAGCAATACCCAGTTGCCATTCCTTCCACAGGGACCAGATGATGCTCTCGTCGATCCGCAAGTTGTCGCGTTGTCTCAGGGCTACTGTATATCAACGACGTTTGCAATGTCGTGCACCACGCCTAAGCGCCAGACATAGTACTAGTGGTAGGTATAAAATATTCTTCGCGCGCCTGTGGTTTATTCAGGCGAATAAACACGCAGATTATGCTGATTTCAAATTGTTTTAACACTCCGATTTATTATAATCTTTTATTCCAGAGGCTACAGGAAGTCAACCACAAGCACGGATGCTCAGCGCTCAACCACTGTACTTGTGGTTTCCGTCAGGAACCTGCCACTTTTGGTAATAATCTATTTCCCGCCCTTGAGGCTCTGAGTTCTGAGCACTTTCCGCGGGTAGCTTGCGCGATGAAGCCTGACCAGATGCATTTCATACTACTCCTTGCGTTTTGCAGCCGTTGTTTACACAAAGGGCTCCCGGCTTGCCGATGAGCTGGCGGAGTACCGTGAGGTTGAATATAAGATAGATGGGATAAGAGGTGGGTGATTTGCGGTTTTTCAAGTTTGGCTTTTTATGTTTGGCTTTTAGGACAATGTCTGTCCCAGCAAGCCCTACATGTACCCTTGCCAATCCCCCTACGCCCCAAATTCCCGGAGCTTCTAATCCTGATCTGGAGTGCCAGCCGCCAAGGGATTCCCTGGAGGAATCCCTGCCAGATACAGAGGATGTTCCTGTCACCGACGACCCGCGCCAATGGAGCCGCGCGAGAAAGGTATGTGGAGACATGCGAGTTGTAGCTCCAGCTTGATTGACAGTCATTGCCACAGACCATCTCGCTGTTGATTGTATTCCTAGCGACAATCATCTCAGGTCTTGCAACGAATATACAAAATCGTACGTTTAGTTCTATTACGAATTAAGTCCGACTGACCGTACCGCGATAGCCGCGAATCCACTGATTGAGGAAGATTTGCACGCTACAAATGTGCAGGTTAGCTGGACCATTGCAACCTGGGTCTTCGTACAAGGAAACTTTCCGCTCGTCTGGAGCGCCGCTAGCGAGATCAAAGGTCGAAAGGTTTGTCGATCCATCTTACGTCCTGTGTCCAGCTCAATGTCTACAGTTCGTTTATGTTGCGGCTTTCATTATTTTCTTGCCGGCTTGCAATGTCTTAGCCAAAGCCCAGACAATCAACGTGTTGATTGGCATGCGTGCCCTACAAGCTGTTGGGTTGGGCATTTCATTCATTCGTCTGAGGCTGTGGACTCAACATCACGATGCAACAGATCTAGTGCACCGGTGGCTATCTCGGCTGCCACTCTAAGCGACATGTATGAAAGTCCTAAACGGTGGACAATGACTGGTGCCTTGCTCGGAGTTGCCCTCGGACCTCTCCTAGGTGGATCATTATCCATAGCTTTTAGGTGGCGTGCAAGCTTCTACTTCCTGCTCTCTTGCGGAGGCATCAACCTGGTGGCATTTTTGTTCTTGTTCAAAGACACATTCCGGCGTGAACGTAGCCTGACGTATCAGGCTGCCTTGCGTACGCGGATCAATAACCTCAAGCGTCCAGGGTCTTCCAGCGACTCCATCGCCGCTGAGCGCGGACCCTCGCCTACAGGTTCACAAGATATTACTCATGATGCACATGCATCAGGCCCTCGGCCAGCGCTGAATGATATTCATCTATCTTTCGCTGACGTAAACCCGTTTCCGGCACTGTGGAAAATTGTCAAACGGAGGAACAACGTTGCAATTCTACTGGTCAATGGTGAGGGAGGTGCCTTCACTTCGTGGGTGACAGGCGCTGACTCGTTCTCCAGGTTTCATGCATGCATTCCCATTCGGTTTATCGTACACGTGCACTCGCACTCTGGCTTTGAAATACGATTACGATGCAGCGAACATCGGTCGTGTTCTCCTCTCCCTTGGAGCTGGTACTTCTATATTCGACTTGCAAATGAGCAATTAGGAACTAATGGGAATTAGGGTGCATTGCTGGTAGTGTCATCGGTGGTCGCTGGTCGGACCACGTTGTTACGAAGATGAAGGAACAGAACGGAGGAAAGTGGTACGCGGAGGTATGTACCTCCCATTCGATAATAAGATGCGAGCGCTGATGGCTGGCGATAGATGCGCTTACGCAGCACTATACTTGCCATGCCTTGGCTGCCTCCATGCGTCATTGGGTACGCCTGGGTGGCCGAGAAGCATGTGCATATCGCAGCTCTCTGTGTCATGCTCTTCTTGTCTGGATTCTCCTCCTTGTGAGCAACTGCGACTCGTCAAGACGTGTATGTGAAACTGATGCTCCTCAGTTGGATATATACGAACACGCTGGCGTATCTCGTGGAGGCAAACACGGGTCGTTCTTCCTTTACCGTAACGGCACACCACTCGTTCCGTGGTACACTGTCTTTCGTAACAATCATGATTGCTGTCCCGTTACAGGTCAGTGTTTTCGATGGAAATGAGTGATCTATCCAAACCTTCGAACTGATCCGTCGCAGGATGCTCTCGGTGATGGACGTCTATACACCGCATTTGCAGTTCTTCTGTTGGCCTTGGAACTTCTTATCGTTCTTGTGATTTACAAGGGCGCATCATGGCGCGAAGAAGGCGAGGGAAAGGAGCAGTCCGCGAGATGTGGTCATTGAAGGTCTCTTGACAGGTCTACTTGTGCTCGATGGCAGGACGCTTTATTTTATTTTAAGTAAACGGTATCGATCACTGGCAATCATAGGAGGATCCATCCATGACCTCCCGAATGATCATAGGGGTGATGGCTTCCTGTGCCTGAAGGACGATCATTCTTCCTGTTTGTAATCCGAATCGAGGATGAGGACCTGCGATCTTCTTTACATGAATACAGTATATGTATGGTGTCTCGTTCACTGGCAGAATCGGCAGAGACGGTGAAGTGGATGTGTCCCAATTACGGCTACTTAGAAGTTCCGATTTGTTTTGTAAGCCCGAGTGGAGCATCGATATCAAGTCAGTAGGAAGACTCTGGGAATGATACTCACAGCCTTGAGGGAATCCATGTACCGGTCCGGTCGTGTATAAAGGGCACGGAATACTGATCTGCTGCTACACATACATATGGTTAGAGTCTCTCACTGTGACTGTGGGCCTGGAGAGTACGGTGTTCGCCGTTCGGTGTTCCGAGCAGTGGCAGCCCGATGCTTCCGGTGGCTCCATGAATAGGCTTGCGTACGGTGAGAGTGCGGCGGGTGAGAAGCAAGATCAAAGTGCTATCAGTCTGGCGAGTGTCACTATATGGCTAGGAACTAGCTCGAGTGTCGAGACTTGATCTAGGCTCGTGTCGTGTGGACTCTAGAGCCGCGACCAGACGAGCCGCGACCGTCGTCAAATGGGATCGATTCCACGCGTGCGGTAGGATGGTTCTAAATAGATCATTCTACCCGGAGATGACGTTACGATGTTCCATTCTGTGACTGATGGGATTTCTGGGTGGCCAACGTTGCCATCGTCCTGTGTTGGATAAGGGATGTTGCGGGAACCATACCCTAGGCCACGAGTGCACGTATAGGAGGGAAAGACGGAAGCGGAAGCTGACTGGGTCGAGGGTGGCGAGATTTAGGTTGGAGAAGATCAGACATGCGTTTGTGGGTCGGATTGGGGTCACAGCTGATGACAATCGATAGATGGTGCATGTGCGAGTAGGAAGGTTATCAGCTGTGTGCAAACGGGTTGAAGGTACCCTCTGGAAGTATCTCGAAGGTGATACGAGCAGGGAGGGCTGGCTACTGTGTAAATAAGGTCGACTGAACTATGTCATTTTATATAACGCAGGCAGTAAAGATTTAATAGTCAGGATCCTCCGAATACTTCCGATACCTAAAAAGGAAAGAGATGGCTGTGTTTGGTATGTGAGTGCACCAACGAGGAACGTCGACGACTCGAACACTTCCTTCCGGTCTTACCGTCTTACCGACTCTCACAACGACGACGAGTAGTATCCTCCAACGTAGTCCGACTCTTTCTTTCACGCAACAAAGTCAAGAGGGGATCGTTGGTCGATCGTACCATATTCCCTGTATAGCAATCAACTCACCTTCTACTTTCTCCCCTTCTCGTCCCTCCTTCCGAATACCTCTTAACTTGCCCACCTTGGGCGCTTCTGTACTACCCTCCACAAGCTGTTCGTCGACCCCCCTGTAGTCGTTCGCACCCACCTCTCTTTAAATTGTCTTTGAAAGCCAGATATAGTTACCTCTTGACTCGCTCGTCCATATACACCCACTCTCTCAACCCACCCTCTATTATAATGGGCCAATCCGTCTCTCGTCGCCGTCCCCTGACTATATCATCCACCCCTTCCCAACGTGATCTCGAAAACCACCTAGCACCGCCCCAGCAGACACGAAGGCCTCTCTCCACCCTTCCTCACCGCCTCATATCGTCCCTCCCCAAGCCTTCCCGTAGAGCTCGGCCAACCCCATCAACTTCGACGTCTGGCACCGCCTCATCCGTTTCCGTGCCCGAACAGACCCTCAGAGGAAAGAAGAAGCGTTGGGGGTTGTCCAGGAGGAAAAAAAGCTCTGGTGGCGCTAACAGAGACCACAATCAGACACAACGTCCCAATGGACCATCAGTGGAACAAGGCCCCGAAGAGAATGAGAATGATCATGCAATCGACGAATTCGGCGTTATCAGAGATCGCCTTCCCGACCTTCAGACCGTCGTCCCGAATAGTAATGCGAAAGGAAAGGCGAGGGAGCTCCAGTCTGCCAGTGACAGAGAAGAGGAAGAACTTACGACTGACCCAAGTGTTGTTGCATCGTCGTCGACTTCACCACCCGCTTCTTCCACCTCGTCATATGTCCTCGATCGCGACGACGACGAAGTCGTTCTCGCACCGACAGAACAACCGTCATCCCCACCCACACCATCAGTAGCGCCCCGCAGCCGTTCCGTACCTCGCGCATCCACACCCATACCTCCGCCGCTGCCCCAAGCTTCACACTTTCGTCCTCAACCATCAGCCCAACAAACGAACATCAATCCTCGGCACTTTCCACCACCTGGGACACTCGTCGTCGTTCAAGGCGTCGTTCACACTACTGATGTTCCACGCCCTACAGAAGGTTCGTCTAATTCCACTGCCCCTTTAAATTCGGCCGCCTCTACGGATAATACGACGAGGAATGAAAATAGTAATGCAAACGGAAATGAGGACCACAGGTCACCGCGGGCATCCTCGGTACCCAGAGATAGAACGCGCAACCGACTTTCCAGTATTCTACCTCGCCCGAGCAGCATGCTGCCCGTTGTGCCTTCCTCATCTCCCGCAGACGTTGGAAGTGGGCCTGGCACTGGAGGCGTGCAAGGTACGGAGAGCAGGGACAATTCAGGTGAGGAAACCGAGGACGAAGGACGTGGGCGCACACACCCGCATGGACTCTCAGCGGCTCAGGGACCCGTCGGCACAAGCGGACTATCTGCAAGCAGCATTGATGTGTTAGGAACTCTACTGAGGTATGTCTACCCCGTCACCGTCACCCCTCGATATACGGGCATGAGATGAATCATTTCCGTCATGTTTATAAATTTTGACCCAATCTACCCACTACCTCTTTGAAACAGTGTCGCAGCAGCAGCGACAGCCGCATCCCTCTTAACAGGCTCATCAGAGCCCATATTCTCATCCGGACTCTCACCCTCCCCTTCCCAATCGTCTCCCAACTCCCCCTCCCCGTCTAATCCAGGGATTCCAACCGAACGCCCGCTCTCACCAACTCCAACATCAGACGCAGGTCGGATGAGGCATGTGTGGAGTAGTCTTCGGGACCGGCTTGGACTAGGAGGTGGAGGAAATAGCTCAAGTAACTCCGCCAACGACGCCACGTTAAGTTCGGGCGCAGAGCAGAGTACAGGATCACAGGGACCAGAAGTCGTAATGCCCCGCGATGCGCGTGAGATCATGCTTGCTGAAATGGCGAGAGCGTTCAACCTTGGGCTCGGACTGGGTGGGCCTGGAGCGAATACCGTCCCTGTCGCCTCTGCGAACTCGAACACAGTTGAGGTTTCAGCCCCTACTCCAGGGTTGGCTGGCCAAGGTGGTAACGGTGATGGCAGGGAAGGAGAGGGAGAGAGGGAAGAGCCGCCACTTCCTCCCCCTGATAGCTTTGAGCGATTCCTGATGGATCTGCAGACTGATCTCAGGGCAACGCTAATGCGGGAGCACGAGCCAAGCGTTGTCGAGGACGGGCTTACTCGACATGACAATGATGTTGGAGACGATGACGAAGACGAGGACGCAGGACTTATGCCCGAACGACGGACTGTCTCTGATTCGGACTCGGAAGAGTTTGGTTCGAGGCGGTTCGATAGTGATCACGAACAGGGCATGTACGACGAGGACGACGAAGACGTGCACACCGCCTACGAAGAGCTTAGTGGCCGTACATCTCCCGCTGTATCTGCCCTCGGCAGAGGTGCTCGCTCTCCATTCGCTACCGGAACTGGAGCTTCCAGTAGAACCGGTTCCCCTTCCTCTTTCCATACCAGTGCTATGTCTCCTTCAAGTACCACTCTCGCAACCGAGCAGATCTCGACAGCAATCACTTCGAGCGCCCACCGCCAAGCTGACGATATAACCGCCTCCGATAAGGATAAGGCACAGCACGTTAATGCTGTGCATGCGCCTCGCGTTTCCGGTGTTGCTGTAGGTTTAGGGTCTCATGCTCCATCAGACGAATCATCCGCAATGGGGTCTGAACAGGAGCTAGAAGGTCACAGGGTAGAGGCCGTTGTAGGCGCGGCATCCAGTTCGTCACCTTCAAATGGGAGAGAAGATGTCAAGGCAGAGGGTGGTCATGCCGTGGGCGGTGCCGTTGCTGTGCCAACCCCACGTCCCTCAAATGTAGCAGGGTCTAAGACTGCATCTGGAGCGCCTTCCCTTCTTGGCACGTCACCGTCATCTGGTGGTGCTTCCACGTCCAACGTTGCTCGGACTGCGTCGACTGGAGTGTCAGCGTCTACACCTACTGCCGAATCCTCTGCACAATCGTCGTCGGATTCTAGGCGGGTGGCAGACACAACTACAAACGCACCTACTCCAAACGCAAACGACGTAGACCCAGCGATGCCCTTCCGTTTCCCATTCACCCCAAGCTCCGCCTCGCGCACCGAGCACACGCCAGGGGGAGGTATAAACTGGTGGAGGATGTATCGATTCGCAGCGATCCCGTCTCCTGGTCCGAGACAACCAGAATCGCAGGGGTCACAATCGCCGTCACTTTCTCAGCCGCCACCTCGTACACAAGGCCCGCGTTTGTCTCCTTCATCTTCAGAGAACCAGAATCACCAAAATGGCACGATGGCGCCTCGTGGAGAGGAGCAAGCCCCAGGTGTACTTAGTGAGGTTGCTGCGCCTGTACAGGGTCCTCCTCAATCTTCTGTTACGCCTACCAACATGCCTGAAACAGTATCTGCTTCCAACCCAAGCACCAGCCCACATATATCTGCAAGTGGCACAAGACCAGTCAACAACGCAAATGGTCAGAACTCCAATGCTTCTGCGACTGCTACTGCTAGTGGTTCAGAACAGCGCGGTAACGTCGTCGTGCCTGTTATCGTGGTAGGACTTCAGTCGGTCAACATGGACAGACAGCCTCCGCATCCCCACGCACATCACCACCATCACCACCACACGCACCCAATGGAGGATGAAGATGCGGAAGCCATGGACTTTGATGGACACCCGATGTCCATACCTATGCAATTTCCCGAGCCCCCCGAGTTGCACGAGCCCCCGATTCGCCCGCACCGTCACTCGCACCCATCGCAACAGCAGCAACAGCAACAGCAACAGCAACAGGGAGGCTCACAGCAGCCACGTGGACGAACGTGGCAGACTCGTGCTGCAAATGCGTTTAGGAGTTTGAGGTTGTCGAGGCGGAACGCGAGTACTACGAACCCGCAGTCTACGGATACCTCGGGTTCGAGGACGTTCTTGATTTATGTGATTGGAGGTGTGTGTCTGTTCTTCTCTTCCCTTTGGTTTTATTTATTGTGTTGGGAACATGTGCTGATGTGTGCATTTCACGTAGGATATTATCCGCCTGACCACCAGATCATTACAGGTGGGAACTTGGATTCTTTCGAGGCGCTTTGGTATGTCCATCGTTCTCTCTGGGCACCTGTGTATGTAATCCTTACATTAAACAACAGGGAGCTCGCCGAGTTGCTAGGTCAAGTGAAGCCCCCTACGGTCTCCAAAGAAGAAATTGACAAGTCGGGGCTTGAGCTCATCAAAGCGTCCATGCTCGAGGAATACGAGAAACAAGGTCGTGT
This sequence comes from Melanogaster broomeanus, assembly GCA_014904935.1. NCBI lineage: Eukaryota > Fungi > Basidiomycota > Agaricomycetes > Boletales > Melanogastraceae > Melanogaster > Melanogaster broomeanus. The sequence continues at coordinate 14,512 of MU123750.1, read as the reverse complement.
CGCGAGTAATTGTGTCGACCGGGTATGTATATGTTTCCGAAGAAATGCCGACACAGCGCTAACCCTGCATTGTTTATTTAGTGTCTGATCTGTCTTGATGACTACACCCCAGAAGATAATTTGCGCGTGCTCACATGTAAACACACGTTCCATCAAGACTGTGTGGACAGGTGGCTGGAAACGGGTCGAAATAATTGTCCAGCTTGTCGTTCCAAGGTGTGTCTTGTCGTGTCTTTAAACTCGTTTTCATGGCGCTGACCCGCTTGCCTTTGTCTGTCTAGGGCGTTAGCAACGAGGATGCTGCCGAGACCGCAGGAGCGAGCACGTCGACTACAGCAGCGCCAGCACCGGCTGCATCATGATATCACTCTTGTCTTGCACACCGTTCTTCATCATTAATTCATACATCCCGCACAATCCGTCGCTCTTTTGATCCTTTCCACGACTTTTGCAGAAGAAGAAAAACAAACATAGTCAAATCCAGAATCCCAACTGCTCTCACTTCCCCTTCTCTTCGATTCGCTCTCGTGTTCATACCGTTTTTCGAGTTTCAGCTATATGATATGTCTACTGCTTAGTACAGTACGTTTCATTTTTTTTTTCACGCTACACAAATCCAAAGTCCAATACATGTTTTCGATTTCCAAAGCCACGTCTCAATCTTGCCTGCGCTCGTTTCGCAGTTTCTGCCAGCTTCTTGTGTATCGTTAATTGTGGACATCGTTGTGCTAAGGCCACTCGAATAACTTATCCACTCAGCGCAATATGTATATATGTTCGTAGAAGTCTGCAACAATGCATTCCAACCAATGAGACGTAAATTGGTCCTTGAACTAATAACAGGTATGTACAGGACCATGGATTTTACGACTCATGCCCGCTTTGCGGTAATCCCAGCCTCTTTGAGCTTCGCCAGCAGCTGGTCGACATTTTCTACCTATAAATGAGCACATGATCAGCATTTCTAAGAACTGACAGCATGCTGAGGAGAAGCACGGACCTTACCACCACCGACACGATTTGCAGGCTCTGCGACCTTGAGAGTTTCTAGGCGAGGGGTGAAATCTATACCGAGATCTGCAGGTGTTAGCTTTTCGAAGGGTTTCTTCTTTGCTTTCATGATGTTGGGTAGAGATGCGTATCTGGGTTCTGAGCGGAAATGACGGTAAGGCGTGCATGCCGTCAACGGGGACATAACGTACCATTAAGTCTAGGGAGCAGCACACATCAGCCGGTCAGTCTAGGTCGGTCTCTCTACACACTCACCGAAGGTCCGTTGTGATCACGACAGGCAATCTACATCTAAGCTCCTCCAAGCCTCCATCGATCTCCCTCGTGACAGTAGCGACCTTGTTCGCGGCGTCCACGTCGACCTTGCTCGCAAAGGTGGCCTGGGCCCAGCCCATGAGCCCCGCGAGCATCTGGCCGGTCTGGCCGGCGTCGTCGTCGATGGCCTGCTTGCCCATGATGACGACGTCCACGCCGTCCTTCTGGCGCTCGATGATGGCGCTGGAGGGTCTTGGCGACGGCGAGCGGCTCCGGGGACGGCGCGGACTCGGGGAGCTCGACGAGCGTGGCGGAGTCGGCGCCCATGGCGAGCGCGGTGCGGAGCGTCTCGGCGGCCTTTGGTGGGCCGATGGACACGACCTTGATGGACTTGACGACGTCCTTTAGGCGTTCGCGCGTCCGGACGGCTTCTTCCACCGCTGAAAAGGAAGGACAGAAGGGGCTCGTCAGTTTGTGCGGGAAACGCTCGTGGCCGGCTGCCCCTTGCGAACGCACCGATCTCATCGAATGGGTTCTGTCGACGGTGCTCGGGTCAGCGAGGGCGCAAGGGAAAGCGGACGGGCTGTATGGAACCTACCATGGAATGCTTCACGTTCAGGTCGATGCCTGTCTGCTCGGGGTTGACACGGATCTTGACTGCATAGTCTACTGCCCTGTTGGGTGCGTCATTTAATTTTTTTTTTGGTTTCGGTTTGGGAGCCACACAGCAGAGCGTGGAGGATGATTTACCGCTTTATTGGGACGAGTATGTTGAGCAGGCGAATAGCAGAAGGTCTCATCCTCGACAGTGTGGGGACGGCGGTGGAAGTGTCAGATTGAACCGGGTGTCGGAACTCGGCCTGGGGTTCCTTTCATATAGCTGCCGAAGTCAAGTACAAGCTCGTGATATTACAGAGAATGGAAAAGTGCAATGAGATTTTGGATCCACTTTGCGTCGTGCGCTTGAAAACCGAAAAGGAAATTCACTGTATTGACATTTTTATGTTCGTCTCGAGGCAGGTGCACCTTTTGCGAGTTTCAGAGGGGGCGGATAGACTTTTGTGCGGTTCGTGTTTCTGTGGCCTTGTAGGCTGCCGCCGCGATTTCTATGTAGCATTGTACTGTTTCCTACTCGGTCCCTCGCGCGTTTGCATAAATCAGTACTAATCCGCAAACTGCTATAAAGCCTTGGTATATCTACGATTTGGTCGCTCACAGTGAATATCTAGTGAGCGAAGTCGTTCTCCAGCAAGGCTCACCGCCAGAAAAAGTGCGCAAGGGCTCACACTTGCAACATTGCAGTAATAATGTCCTCGCAGATTTCAAACGCGATCACCTACATCGCGCGCCGTCCCCATTCACTCCTCAGCGTTTTCACCAACCCACTTCATGGCCATCTCCCTACCCTCTCCCAAAGCCAAATTCTGCTCTTTACCCTCGCTCCTTCCTCGACAACTTCCCCAGAACTCCTATCGAGTCTCACCTCCACCCTCACTAAGCTTTATCCTACACATGTCGGTTGCATATCTGCACCTCTACCCCACCAGTACATGGACCCTAAGATACATAGAGGTCCCGACTCATGCTCTTTATCCTACGCGTTTGTGAACGGTGTCTCTTTTCGCTCCACAATTCCTGGTCGTGCAGAACCTCAAGTTGGGAGGACCCATGCCAGCCGAAGGAGGAGCACCGAGCACGACCAACTCGAGCGTCAGAAGGAAACAGCATGCGCCGACGTGGAGGATGCAGAAGCGAGGATATTTAGTGATAACTCTGGAGTTAGTGGTGAGATCGAATGGGAAAAGGTCTGGGATCGTAGCGCAAGAGCGATGTCTTTCTCCTCGTCATTTAGCTTCAGGTCTGGACTGGACTTGGAGACATTACCTGACGCATTAAGAAATATTCCGTAGGTCTCCTTGTCCTAACTCAATTCGCGCGAATGACGCGTCTCTCAGCTCGTCAGCTGTCGACAACGTTCTCTACTTCACAGACAGAGCTCCAGAAGGGATTGCAAGCGTCCTTGAAACCGCGTTTCCGCAAGCCAATAAGGTCAGTGGTACTCCAATATCTATTACAACCTGAAATAGATGTCGCTATACCTTCATCCCTTACGGAAACTGATGCAATACCGGTCCTTAGCTCTCCCTCGTTGCCTCGTCCACCCCCTTCCTCACCGGTCGCCCCGTCACCCTCTTCCACGATGGAGAGATTCTATCGGATGGGGCGGTTGGCGTCGTCCTCACTTCGTCCTCAGAGCCTGCGCCCCTTGTGGAACTTTCCTTTCCCCCGCTAGTTGCCTTGAGCCCCGATTTGGAGGTTACGAGGCACGTACTTCTTTCGCACCGACTCGTATCCTTTAAACATTTTGCATTCGGTGGAACTTGAACAACAGCTCCGAAGGGAATCTAATTCTATCGCTGAACTCAGGGAATCCCACTCAACTCCTTCTCGCTGCCATCCATAAACATGGGCTCTTCGCCTCTGGTACCACATCGTGGGTAGGGAAAGAGGACAAGTTTTATGTGGGCACGGTCGATACTTCAAGCGACAAGGTATTGCCATGTCTCTTCCCGTGCCGTGTTCTGCGCTGAAACATCATGTTGTTTAAAACCACCTAGATCACTCAACTCCACCGCATCAATTCCGGAGATCCATCGCGCGGTACTATCGCACTCGACACTGCATCGGCACCTAGAGAGGGTTCTGTCGTTCGGGTAAGATTGTTTGTTTGTCGCCGCACCACGACCTCACAAGCTCCGGTATATTCTGTGGCGTTGTCGGCAGCTATATCACTTTCCCAGACACCCCAATCCCGATGCCCGGCCATATATCCCTGATCCCTTGCAGACCAGTGTCTCGTTGTTCGTCGCGCCAGAGATGCTTCCGGAGCCAAGTCTTGAGGCCGAGCATGCATCTGAGACAGAGTCCGAGGGTGCAACGGAGACGGACGACCTATCGATCATTCCGAATGCCTTCCTCGCAGCTTCTGAAAACGGGTTTACCCTCTCGCAGGGCAGCGGTGCGGACACTACGACCGTCGGGCAAGCACGAACCCAGGGACCTTGGGCGTGTGTCGTTCCCGGAGGACGCGTTGGGTTGTCGTGGACTAAAGCGTCCTGAATTGGATTGGAGGGCGCTCAGTGCATTGGTCCGTTCCCGTGGTACCGTGGTGGTGTTCCCTGCAGATTGAGGGATATTAAGTCTCTTTTTTCAGGGTGGATCCGTACATAGGCACGTTCGCAGGACATTGCAGGACATGCATGTATACTAAACACAAGTAATCTTCCATCTCCACTCTGCCTCATTGTAGGAGCCTGCTCACAGTGTGCGCCATCTAATGGGTACGGGGCCCGGTTAGATGGCGAACGCTGCATCAGTTAACGGCCGATGCACGAAAGCATGCATATGGTGTCATAGATTTGTTAGAAGGTGAGTAGGTCGCAAGAGAGTGAAACTGGGTTGAGCTGCTGGAGAACTGTTGGACAACTCCAGCGCGGCCGCTCATTGTGCCTGGCTCTCCCTTAGTGGACCTTCGACCAGCTTGATGTCCTGTCGTCGACTGCCTGTGCGCCGCTTTGGCTGGCGCGTAGGTGGGGCAGACGATTACAATTCCCTACCTTGTGTCCCATCTTAAGACATGTCCTTGGAACTTATAACTTTCACGTCTCGAGGGGAACGTCGCACTGGAGATCCCCACCAACGGGTATGCTCATTTCTAAGTACAAATCGATACCATAAACATTTGAAACAAATCTACGAATGAAATACAGAAGTAATGCACAGAGGTATGCACGGCGTGAGACGTAGGGATACACAGGCAAAGAAATAGAACGATACAGGTCATGTCATCTGTAGAGTCGGCGTGGAAAGGGAATTGGTGACACTAGTTTGGGAGCGCGTTCGTAGAGACATGATAGCAAGGAGTGTGGTCGCCCTTCCCAGATGCTCGCAGTTCCTAGTCAATCATCGGGGGCATCGGCCTATACCTCGCATAGATCAAATTTGTGATTCCTTCGATTTCTTCCATCAGAACCATAATCACATCCTCCGTGTAGTGAGCAAACTTCGTCCGAAGTGCATCCTGGCAAATGAGGTGATAAGCCTATAGCGCATGGTTAACATCATATGCTGAAAGAATGATCAAGTCACAGCGCACCACGTGACAGAATTCCCCGAGAAGATGATTCGGCAACAAGATGTCATGAACCCGTATGAAGAGGTGCAGCGTTGGCGAAAGAAATACACACAAGGATGCATGGTGAAACGTATGGAGATATAATTTAGTGATCTCCCATCGCGCAGCGTAGACGAGGAAGCCCAGAATGAGATCCATGGCTTCGGGAATGAAGCGGTGAGCTCAGGATTGACTGATGGAGACGAGGAGCCCATGATTCCGGTGTCATCTGGAGAAGCCAGCTCGAGTTTTTCCAAGTCGTCTCTTCGGATAGAGGTCGTTTGTCGCTGTGCGTGTAGGAGTGGACCGGTCTGAATCGAATCAGGATCGAAATTTTTCGTCCTTGTCGATCGCACGCGGGAAATCGCGGGCTGCTGCCATATCCAGGGCTTCCTCCAGGACAGTGCTCGGCTCGACGTCGTCACAGACATACCCTGCGTCCGTTGGTGTCGTAAATGTGGAACCTGGATGTGCTCGCTCGGAGTCGAAACACTGGTCTGCTCTGAGCGGCCTGCCTGAGAGAACTATTGAGATCCTAAAACCAATAGCTCCGCGCCAATCAACCCTTGAGTATGTTCGAGCGTCGGAACGATGGGAAGATCCTGGGCCTGGGAGAAGCTGAGCTCGATTTCGCCCAAGACAGCGCGGACAAACACAGGCAAAGAGAGAGGTGCGACGGTAAGCTGTGTCGCCGCTGGTAAGCACGTTCCCGACGTGGTCCTGACGACTTGGTGCATGATGGCGATGTGAAATAAGATGGAGATAAATAGCATGTTTCGAAGGAGATAAATGGTATGGTATGGTGGTAGGATAGTCGAGATAACTGGCGAGCGCTCGAGTAACGACAAAGAGAGGATCAGACGAGTTGAACTTGAACAGGAGGATTATGTTTTGCCAGATATTATTGACGTGTATTTTGACGCGTTTCCGGAGTGGTGTATTAAATTGGTCACGTGTTCAGAAAATCATCGGATATATTCATCATCATTCATGCTACAGTACTACATACATACCGTGGCACTTCAAGCTTCACCGCTGACGAGAGGACTATGACGAGACATCAGTCCGACTACACGCTACTTGGGTGACGGGATGCCTGGTTCTATGGAGGCGGCCGCTCTGAAGTCGAGTGTTCCATAAAGCCTCTAAGCTGTGCGAAGAAGTACGGCAATGGCGTACGTCTTCACTCTCACCCTCACTCTCTTTCTTGTAATTCGCTGCCCAGGCTTTGTCGCCAACCTATAAAGCATGCCAACTGCAAAATCCAGATGGCAATTCCCCTCTCGCGGGCTGTCCAGAAGGCACTCTATATGTTTCTACGACTGATCCAGCAGCCGACTATGTAAGTATACAGACTGCCATCTTGTCGCTGTAAGTGCAAACAACTCGGGGTTGTACCACTGCCTGAACACGTGTTATTCCATGGGTTACATTCAGTCCAGAGACTGGGAATGCCACTATTCTGATCGGTGAAGGCGAATATTTAGAGACTGTGAACGTGACACGCACTGGTCCTCTCACGCTCTTAGTACGGTGATAAATTGTTCATTACCTAGCCTCTCACACCCACATCCTATTATGTAGGGGCAGTTATCTCCTGAAACTGCATTCGACCCAACTGGGAACGCGTCTACGCGCAACCTAGTGCATATCTGGAATAATAAATATGTCCCCAAAAATTCGTCGGTTGATGATGCTCTTACTGCTGTCTTGACTGTTGCGCCCAATTCCGCTGGAGCCCTGATTGGTTCTGGAACGAATGGCGCTCCTCTTCAGCCATTCTTCGGCAACACTGACTTCAAAGCCTACAACATTGATTTTCAAAATAGGGCGGTATGTCAGTCCATATCAATCACGGTCATACTAGTTGACGAAATGTCCTGCGCAGGCCAATTATTCCATTTCCCAGGCCCTCGTGACTGATATCTCTTACGCAAATGCATCATTTTACGGATGTACATTCTCGAGCTATCAGGATACCTGGTACACCGGCCGGAACGCTAGCACATATGTGGTAGATAGCATCATCTACGGTCAGACTGATTGTGAGCTCTTCCTTCCCCATATTCACCACGGAGTTACCTACCTTCGATGCGTCAGACCTGTTCGGATTTGGTACTGCGTATGCATCTATGCGATCTGATTTGTTGTGTTGTCGTTAACGTGCTGGCAGGTGGTTTCAATCAGTCACGCTTGCCAACAGGGCCTGTGGAGGTGGCATCGTTGCTTGGAAGGGTACTAACCTCACTGATGCTCCAGGAAACCGGTATGGGGCGTACATCTCAGATTCGAGAATCATTCGTGTAAATGTCAACTTTCTGAGGGAGGCAACGAGAGCTGATCCGTCCTTTTACAGTCACCTGATGCGAATGTCACTGTTGTCACACTGCAGTCCTGCTGGTTAGGTACGTGATTTATCCGATGAACACGAGTTCAGGTGGTGAATCGTCATGTACATAGGTCGACCTTGGAATGATTCTGGCAACAACAGTGTATCTTCGCACGTACATGGATGACAGTATACAGCCTGCCGGTTTCACGGATTTTGACGATGCGAGGTATGTATACATACTAGTTGACATGGAACACGTTTGACGCGCGTTCTCAACAGACCGGTCATTGCAAACACCACCTATTATGCTGAGTATGAATCCTATGGTATGGCTTACATATCTGGGAGCGTTCTCGTTCAGGAACAGTCATCTTAGGTCCCGGCGCAAACAACTCTGCTCGTGTGCCTATCGAGCATATTTTGGACTCAACTGAGGCGCGAAACTTTACTGTTGAGGGCGTGTTTCTTGAGAAGCCCAACTGGATTGACTATGAATATGTCTACTGACAGATATAGACAGACAGGTGCAACCATTCACAGTTATGCATATGGTGACTATGTGGATCTCATTAGTTTTGCAGATTATAGTTGAAGCGTTGTGGTCTCTTTGTTCGTTTGTTGTGGAACAATCAAAAATTTGATATGCACTGGTCTGGCATCTGGATTCTGCCATCATGCGTCATGCCATCAACTCCACATACATGCATGGTATCACACTAGTGGACGCCTTCATCGAGGAATTCGAACCGATTTCTCAGCGCCCTCAACGACTGAGCTAAAAGACGAAGAGTTGTGCGTATACCGTCTCGAAGTTTTCATTTGCTAGCGCACTGTTTAGTACCTTTGGATTGTATGTTCATACCTAACTAGCCTAACCTTTGACTCTAGCTCGAGTATGGAATTCCCAGGGGCCAAGTCTTTAACAAACGGCCCTCTGCGTCAACCCCGAAATCTGCACTGGAACCGGTCAGCTGTAGAAATACCAACTGCTGCAGTCATGTTGTTTCGGCAGCCTTATTCTTCAATTTCGTTCGGCTCACTGGTACTGGCTAGTAAGTTCACCAACATGCTTCACGATGAGTTACGACGAATTTCCTCAGCCTTTTTTGTGTTCTTTCATTAAATATCAGCTCCTTGACGGACTGTTCAAAGGTTCACGATCATCCTAACCTGATCCTCATGGAGCAATGCCTAATTGTCAATCAATTCAGTCCACATCGATGCGTTCTTCCACTGCCTTTCCCATCGTTTTCATGACCTCTGCTGTGGCCCCTGTCTTGGCTGCACCCTATGCCGTTCCGTGAGTTGATGCACGATGCATATTCTGAAAGAAACGACCAAGTCACACCGCACCACGTGACAGATTTCTCCGAGAAGATGATCCGGCAACAGGATGTCACGAACCCATACCATGTTGTGCAGCGCTGGCAAAAGGGCTACAAAAAAGGATATATGGTGAATCGTATGGAAATACGATTTAGCGATCTTCCAATTGCGCAGCATAGACAAGGAAGCCCAGCATGAGATCCGCGGCTTGAGAATGAAGCGGTAAGTTCAGGATTGAAATATTGACTGATGGAGACGAGGGTCCCATGATTCTGGTGTCATCTCGAGGAAGCCAGCTTGAGTTTTTCCAAGTCGTCTCTTCGGGTGGATGTTGTCCGTCGCTGTGCACGTGGAGTGGGCCTGGGCTCCTGAATGGAATCAGGATCGAGATTTTCGCCCTTGTCGATCGCACGCGGGTGATCGCGGGCTGCTGCCGTATCCAGGGGTTTCTCCATGACAGTGCTCGACTTCTACGTTGTGACAGACATACCCAGCGTCCGTTGGAGTCATAAATGTGGAACTGACCTTCGCTTCGGAGTCGAAACACTGGTCTGCTCTGAGCGGCCTGCAGCTGAGAGAACGTATTGAGTCCAAAATCCGATGCTTCGCACCGATCAAACCTTGCATATGTTCGAGCGTCGGAACGATGGGAGGGTCCTGGGCCTGGGAGAAGCTGAGATCCGGTTTGGACCAAAGACACCACCGAAAAAACAAAGGCAAAGAGCGAGATGCGACGGTAAGCTGTGTCGCTGCTGGTGAGCTCGTTCACCAACGCGGTCCTGACGACTTGGTGCATGATGGTGATGTGAAATAACATAGGGATAAATAGCATGTTTCAAAGGAGACAATGGTATGGTACGGTGGTAGATAGTCGAGATAATTATTACTGGCTGGCGCTTAAGTAACGACAAAGAGAGGATCAGACGAGTTGAACAGGAGGATTATGTTTGGCAGATATTGAAAGGGTATTTTTGACGCGCGTTTCGGAGTGGCGCATTGGTCACGTGTTCTGAAAATCATCGAAGGATGGGGACGTGGATGGAGACTGAGAGTCTGAGACCATCATTAATGCATCATCATTCATGTTACCATGTAGCTAGACTGCGGCACTTCAACGCTGGCGAGAGGACTCGGATTGGCTATGACACGACTACACGTAGTTGGGGCGACGGGGTGCCTGGTTCTATGGAGACGTTCGCCCTGAAATCACTGCAGTGTTCTACATATAAAGTCCTCGAAGCTGGACGAAGCGACAAGTACGGTAATGGCGTACGTCTTCGCTCTCAGCCTCATTCTCTTTCTTGTAATTCGTGCTCAGGCTCTGTCGCCAACATATAAAGCGTGCCAACTGCAAAAGTCAGATGGCGATTCCCCTCTCGCGGGCTGTCCAGAAGGCACTCTATATGTCTCTATGACCGATTCAGCAGCCCACTATACCAGCATACAGAGTGCCATCTCGTCGCTGTAAGTGCAAACAAATTGGGACTGTACAACTGTCTGAACACTGTGTTATTCCATGGGTTACATTCAGTCCAGAGGCGGGGAATGCCACTATTCTGATTGGTGAAGGCGAATACTTAGAGACAGTGAACGTGACACGCAGTGGTCCTCTCACACTCTTAGTACGTGATGCATGATGAATTGTTATTACCTAGCCTCTCACACCCGCGTCCGATTAGGGGCAGTTATCTCCTGAAACTGCATTCGACGAAACTGGGAACGCGTCTACGCGCAACCTAGTGCATATCTGGAATAACAAATGTGTCACCAAAGATGCGTCGGCTGAAGAAACTCTTACTGCTATCTTGACTGTTGCTTATGCTGGAGGCCCGACATTCTTCGGCAACACTGACTTCAAAGCCTACAGCATTAATTTTCAAAATAGGGCGGTATGTCGGTCCACATTTAATCACGTCATACTAGTTGACAAATGTCCTGCGCAGGCCAATTATTCCATTTCCCAGGCCCTCGTGACTTATATCTCTTGTGCAAATGCATCGTTTTACGGATGTACATTCTCGAGCTATCAGGATACCTGGTACACAGGCTGGACCGCTAGCACATATGTGGTAGATAGCATCATCTACGGTCAGACTGATTGTGAGCTCTTCCTTCCTCATAATCACCACGGAGTCACCTACCTTCGACGATTCAGACTTGTTCGGATGGGGTACTGCGTAAGCATCTATGCGATCTGATTTGTTGTGTTGTCGTTAACGTACTGGCAGGTGGTTTCAATCAGTCACGCTTGCCAACAGGGGTTGTGGAGGTGGCATCGTTGCTTGGAAGGGCACTAGCCTCACTGATACCCCGGGAAACCGTTACGGGGCGTACATATCAGATTCGAGAATCATTCGTGTAAATGTCGACTTCCTGAGGGAGGCAACGAGAGCTGATCCGTCCTTTACAGTCACCTGATGCAGATGTCAATGCCGTCACACTGCAGTCCTGCTGGTTAGGTACGTGAGTTGTTGATGCGCACGAGTTCAGGTGGTATGAATCGTCGTCTACATAGGTCGACCTTGGAATGATTTGGCAACAACCGTGTATCTTCGCACGTACATGGACGACAGTATACAGCCTGCCGGTTTCAGGCATTTTGACGACTCGAGGTAAGTTATGTATACATACTACTCGACATGGAACACGTTTGACACGTTCTCAACAGACCGGACATTGCAAGCACCACCTATTATGCTGAGTATGAATCCTATGGTATGGCTTACGTATTTGGGAGCGTTCTTGTTTAGGAACAGTCATTTTAGGTCCCGGCGCAAACGACGCTGCTCGTGTACCTGTCGAGCATATTTTGGACTCAACTGAGGCGGGAAGACTTTACTGTCGAGGCGTGTTTCTTGAGAAGCCCAACTGGATTGACTATGAATATGAATACTGATAGATATGGACAGGGGCGACATGTGGATCTCATTGGATTTCATTAATTTGCAGATTACAGTTGAACGCATTGCGGTCTCTTTGTTCGTTAACTTCGTTTGTTGTGGACAAATCAAATTTGATGTGCACTGGTTTGGATCCGCTGTCATGTCATGCAACTCCACATACATGCACAGCATCCCACTAGCAACGCCTTCATCAAGGAACATTAATGATTCTCAGCGCTCTGGGCTGGAGAGGTAAAGGACGAACAATTACGCGTCATAAGCGTCTCGGATTTTCATTCTCCAGGCGCACTGTTCATGATCAGTACCTTTGGATTGTATATTCATACCTAGCCTTTGACTCTAGCTTCCGGGACCAAGTCTTTAACAAACGGCCAACGGCCCACGTATATTTCACGTTCGCATCAAAGATTTGGGCTGTAATGATGATTTCCAAGAGAACTGGATATACTTAGGTAGGGCTGAAATTTCTTGCAACCCGTTGCAGTCTTGGTACTGAGAGCGCGAGGGGCTGTGACTCGGTAGTTGTAGGTGGTTGATGGCGCAACTGGCTGTGCACACCAAGACTCTCGGCATCAACCCCCGAAACTCTGCACCGCAACGGGTCAGCGTACAAATACCAACGCTGCAGTCATGTTTCGGCAGCCTTCTTCCATTTCGTTCGGCTCACTGGTACTGGCTAGTAAGTTCACCAACACGCTTCGTGATGAGTTGCTTATGACTTGAATTTCCTCAGCCTTTTTTTGTGTTCTTTCATTAATATCAGCTCCTTGACGGACTGTCCAACGTTCACGACCATCCTAACCTGATCCTCATAGAGCAATCCTAATTGTCAATCAACTTCATCCACACGATGCGATCTTCCACTGCCTTTTCCGTCGTTCTCATGACCTCTGCTGTGGCCCCTGTCTTGGCTGCACCCTATGCCGTTCCGTGAGTTGACGCATGACGCGTGTCAAAACTCTTTCTAATATCATTTTAGTTACAAAGCGTCCAAGACCGTGAAAGCTAGATGGAGTCCACCTGCCATTCCATCTCCCCCTCCCATTCCCTCGCCACCTCCGGTTCCTTCGTGGTGGCAAGGAGATAAGAAATCTGTGGACAAGAGGTGGTGGACTCCTCCCCCCATCCCTACTCCTCCTCCAATTCCCTCTTGTTGGTGGAGCCGCAGCTGCAAGCGAGAGGACATCGGGACAGAGATCACTGACCTCATCAACAATGCTGTTCAGCAAGGCCTCATTACTCAAGACGAAGCAAACACCCTCCTCGAGCTCCCTCAGTATGTGCCAAGTCAAGTATGGTGACTGACGAATGCTAAATATGTGGACAGGCTCTTGACATCCTCTGAGGACATCCAGCTCTTGTTGGATGCTATTGTGACGGATATCAGGGCTCTGCTTCCTAACGCTGCTGGCAATTCCACGGCCCCGCCCACCACCACAGGGACCAACTCCACTTCTCCCGCTCCCACCCCAAGTGTTGCTCCCACCCCATCGACTGCGGCAGGCAAGAGGGATCTCGACGCGGAAGTCGAGAGTTTGCTTAGTGCCTTGGCTTCTGACATCAACGCCGTACTCCCCAGTCCTACCACGAATGCGAAGAGGTGGAGGTGGACTCCTCCACCAATTCCTACCCCGCCACCCATTCCATCGTGCTGGTGGTCGCGTAGCTGCAAGCGGGATGTAGTCGCTAAGCGTCAAGCAACTCAGTCTAGTGTCGAATCCCTGATCGCGCAAGCTGTCCAAGCTGGTGTGCTGCCTCAGCCTGATGCCACCGCGCTTGAGGGCATTTTGTCGTAAGTCGGATACGTATCAGTAGAAATGCATTCCCCGATTCACGTCACTATTCTCTAGGACGTATGACGCCGAGGAATTGCAGGAGCTGTCAGTTACTATTCAGACGGCACTGCAGAACGCCCAATCAGGTGCTTCTCCTACTGCAACCAAGCGCCAAGTCGACGCTGCCACGATCGAGTCACTTCTCAGCCAAGTTGTTCAGGCGGGAATTTTGACGCAAGACGAGGCAACCACGTTGGAGGGTCTTCTGTCGTGAGTTTCATTCTCCAGATGCGCTTCGAGACTTCGACAGCTTACGTGCATCTTATGCAGATCCTACGACCCCGCTGAGCTGCAGGAGTTGGAGAACACCCTTGAGACCGCTCTCAGTGGCACACAGACCTCGACGAACTTGAGGAGGTGGTGGACACCCCCACCCATCCCCACCCCTCCTCCGATTCCTTCTTGCTGGTGGTCACGGAGCTGCTAGCGTGCAGTAGATCTCGATGAATTCTGGATCTTCTCGATTTACAATAGGATAGTATTTGATCTTGAATGAACACAATCGAAATGGAACTTTCTTTATAAATGCTTAGGAGTTACGTGGAGACCATTCGTGAGGGAATTCCTGCAAGTTGTCGGCTGAGAGAAATTATCAATGTATGTATCCTAAGTCAGGGGCCTATCTGTATTTGGCAAGCTAGTCGTGACACCCATTACTAGTCACAGTACACTTCGT